>JAHDVE020006303.1:0-94126 GCA_022606495.2 Halesus radiatus
TTATATATTTATTGATTGTTTTTCGTTAGCCATTACTCGTAATATTCAAAGTAACTATCGAAACTCCATTTCCCAAGTTCAAATAGGTCAGCGTTGAGCAAAAATCAACTTCTTCAGGAACCTTGGGTAAGAATTTTGTAAATGAAACATAGACTTCGCGAAAGTCGTCGAATAGCGGATTGACTGATTGGGCCAGTTGCTTCCCTATTTATTGGGGTAAGTTTAAACAGTTTCTACACGTGTTAATATGCAGCAATTGTTCTTATCTACAGAAATGCGTGGGATACTAAAGTAACAAAGAGCGTATTTACAAATGCGTCATAGGGCGATCGCTGTCGCGATTTAATCTTGAACGCTACAGATACGTGTGAGATGTACACCCCCCCAACAAATTATTCATTTCAATATTTAAAAGCCATCCCTGCTAAAACGATTTTTTTCTAAAATATTTATTTACCACCTTCTTGTGTATAAATGAGCTGCAAGTTCTTTAGCTACAAGAAATTTGTATAATTTACAAAAAAACTGCTTTTATTTTTAGTGTTCCTTGTTTTACTCAGGGTAGGCACACCTTTTCACTGCACGCCACTGATGCATACGAGTATTAGACAAATATTTTCCACAAATTAGAACCGTAAATTACCTTGGCGGCTTTACCGTAATGCTTATTACTTGCATGGAGAATATGAAGTCATTTATCACGTATTTAACTGGCATTTGTAAACCTTTCTACATTATGGGATTTACTATATTTACTCGTATTTACACACCGAGTAAAAGTCAACACAGTAACACCTAAAATCTCAAAAATATACTTTTAACATTCACATGGAATATCTTGGTCGTGTCAGAAAATTGTAATTCTACAGTAATCACCATTTCTTTAAACCTTATAATCAAGAGATATTCCGATAGAAATGAGTTCTGGACTTGTCCGTCTTCCTAAAGTGATCTCAATTTTTCATACTCTTCATGAAAACGATTCGTTTTTTTCCAAAATAAAATTTCTTTCTTAAGCAGATAACGGTTGTATTGACCTGTCTGGGGCCTACGAGTTTTTTCTTGAATTGTGCGTCTTTACCACGAATATTTTCTTATTATTTAATGTGTAATAACTGGATTCGAATATGATCTAGAATTTGAATCATCTCCTTTTTGAGAGCACCATTAATTTCCAAACACCGTGTACCTATGCATAGTACGAAATATATGCACCTTAATCGACGTGAATTTTCAAAGTAACAACCCTTTACCTTTGAATCATCTAGGTGTTGCTATTTAAAGCAATATTCATTAATATCCCCCTCTTTTTTCCTACATATATTGGCCAAACTGTATCTACTAAATGTGGAATCATCTCCTTTTATAAAGTACCACTAATTTTAGAACACCATGTACCTTAACGCAGTATAAAAATGCACATCTGAAAGGTGGTGCTTTTTTTTAGTTTCACACTCTTACCTTGAACCACCTTGGTGTTGTTATTTAAAATAATTAAAACGATTACAGCGCCCTCCTCTATTCCACACTTATTTGCCGTACATCATATTGATCGACAAAAAAATATTAAGGCTTTTTCAGTGGATAGGTACATAGTTCCCGGTTCAATTACATTGTCAGCTTCTGTATCACTTACCACCAATCACGGCGGACATTCTAGGCTATTTAATACCAAATAGGGGCTAGTTCACGGGGCGCAAAATAATTGCTGTAATACCCGTGAAGTGGGGCCTGTCCGCCATCTTGCGGTCAAACCCGGAATTAACGTGACAGCTCGTTTTGCCGGGCTTTTGGAACACGGCGGCTCTGGTGGGAAATTTTGGTACTAAATAATACATAATTGGGTTAAAAATAAAGCAAAGTTCATTTTTAATAATATAATGAAAAGAACGCTCTGTAAAACTTTCCGATTAACGGAAAAACTTTTAAATTTTGATCAAGGTTTACATTTATTTTGGTGTTCCTTTCTGGCGAATAACAATCAATAAGTGTAAGCTAGAGAAAGGGGTTATTTCTCAGTTACGCTTCGCAAGAACATCGCTGTCGGTAGTCTATACATTATTCACGTAAGGCGTATTGAGCGCCCTTGAGGTTATTTTTCACAATAACACCGCTATGAAAATCTTCCAAACATTTTGATTTTACTATTAACTTACTGAAGTACCCGGCGTTGCCCGGGGTTATAGATAGTTTGAAGGAAAGTTTTGAGGCTGTGGTATGTTACCCCTCCTCCTACCCCTACCCCTACCACTACCCCTACCCCTATCATATCCCTATCCCTACCCCTACCCCTACCCCTACCCCTACCTCTACCCCTATCATATCCCTATCCCTACCCCCTACCACTACCCCTACCCCTATCATATCCCTATTTCTACCCCTACCCCTACCCTTGCCCCTACTCCTACCAAGTAGTTTTTAGCTTATTTTGAAGGTCGAGTTTGCAAAATGTCGTCAAGGAGTACCAATAAGCAAGTAAAAACATAATGTACCTAGGTTTAAATCTGTACTATTGAAAGCGAAAAATCTTTTCTGTCAGGGCAAGCTTGTTTTCAAATATCATAAAGGCAAATAATAAAAAAAAACTTCAGAGTTCTCCTTTGCCAAGGCTTAAACCAAAGGTTTTAAGTGATTGACCAATCAGCCCCTCGAAAATCCAAATTTCATACCCAGTCCACTTCCCATCGCAGATCGATCACTTAGAACAGGGATAGATAACCTTTTTAAAATTTTATTTAGTTATTGTTTATTGTAATTTTTGAAGAATTAGATGTATTTGCATGACAATAGACGTCATGAACAAAATACAAAAGATATGGAGTGAGAGAGATATAACGAAGACGAAGCGGAAGGAAGCGGATGACCCCACTTGAAATGTGGTGCTGAAGGAAAATTCTCAGGTTTCCATGGACAGCCAGGCGCATAAATACATCAGTTCTGAAAGAGCTGATGTATTTATGCGCCGTCTGTCTTTCCGTCTGCAGCGTATCTTTAGATACTCTGGACACATTGCTCGCCGCACCGCAAACTCCAACCTGGAGAAGTTAATGGTCACTGGCAAAGTAGAAGGCAAGAGAAGCAGAGGAAGGTCACCGATGCGTTGGAGTGACCAAATTTCGCAGGTGTCCGGAACATCGGTGTCTGCAGCTCTCCACGCAGGATCACGAAGAGCGGAGAATCATTGTACATGTGGGAGATCGGAGTGGAGATCTCGATCCTCAACAATGAGGTAACGACTCAAGAAGAAGAGGAATATCTAACAGGGTGAGAACAAATAATACATATTGATAGAAACAAAATAAAAGTAAAGTCATTAATCCATTTACAAAATGTTCTCACCATTCGTTCAGTATTTGATACAAAAGTAAATAATTTTATTACACTATAAAGTAGAGAAGAAAAGGAATATAACAATAGCAGGTTTAAAATCAAAAATAATAACGTTTTTATTATTTTATTAAACTTTCCAATGGTCAACTTTTGAATGGAGTTCTACGAATTAAACACAAAAACATGCGGGTTTATGCAGACGAAACATGCGGGAGAGAGGGTTGAAAATGATATATTAGCATTAAAAGTTTCACTCACCTTCTTTGTTGCAACTAATCCTGTTCAACTTTCATTTCCATACACTCAGAAACAATTAATTGCTCTTCCTCAATCAACACTCTACTAATTATGAGTACCATTCTCCACTGTCCAGAATTTCGAGACTAATTTAAACCAGGGCTTTGGTACCAGTCTGCATCATTTTTGTCGGACTTTATGAAAATAAACTTTTCTAACATCATGGACTCTATGGAAACCTTGTTCTGGCTTTGACTGGAATGTTCTCTCAAATTTATATTTCTGTCATTGTTTCATTAATGTATTACGTATTTGCTGTTGTTTATCTCATTTCGTGTTGTATATATTATAAATAAATACTGGTGGTGAATGTTACCAATTGAATTATTTCATATTTTCTTTGTGGTGTAATTATTTTATAGAAATTAGAGTTGTTTAATATATATTGTTTAATAATTTGTATAAGCACAACAAGTCTGTTACATTCCGCCTGTCAGTTAAATATTCAATATTGAAGTAGACATTTTAATCTTTCATTGTTGATCTTCATAGTTTTGCTTGTTCCCGTTTTATAAGGCGCCTTGAACAGATTTAACAAAGTTTTGGCAAATTGCATAATGAGCGCACTAGGTTGAGGAACCGTATTCTGGTATTGCACGAACCAAATTTAGATAATATATTATTATTGTGTTTTGTAACTATCAGAATTTTTAAAAGGTTTCGTAATTCTAGTTATAAAATCAAGTAATTTGTTTGCTTTGTTGATTTATTTGAATTTTCGACGGAAAATACGATAACCGTTGCCTAGCCAGCATGCGAAAATATATGTTTTAAATATTATCAAAACAGAAAGCATTACAATATGTAAGTAACAAATTATATAATTTGTCTCGACGCCATCTATTGAGGGATTTAGCCGTTACAAGCCTTTCTCATACTAATAAAGTTGGTTGTTTACAGGTGAAATATAATAAAAACAATAATTATTGAATGAAACACTAGTATATATTGATTAACTTGGCGGGTTTGCGATAAGCCGGCGTAGCTCAACGGTAGAGCATCTGACCGGCAATCAGAAGGGTGCAGGTTCGAGTCCTGTCGGCGACATTTATCTTTTCTCGGAAGGTTTTTTCAATTTGGATGAGTGTTTCAGGCTAATAATTATTGTTTATAAAAATAATTGTTAATAAATTATAAGTCAATGACCGGGTATTATTTACAAGTTTTCGGCATTTTACAAAAGTTCACATGTTCATACACATGAACACTTCGCTTTTTAAATTACTTTAAGAAATACGAAGTTCAAAAATCTCCTACTATCATCACAGTAAGCGGCAGATGTTGCTCGTGTCGTGTTGGGGGACTAAGCCAGCCGAGGAATTGAATTCATGACGCCTGGGCGGGAAACAAATGCGACGCAAGATCGGCCACTTCATAAAAAAACCTTGAATTTCGAACGAAATCACGCACTCTTGGCGGTGGTGGCCTGAAATTCGACAATTCAACGCATTTTTTTTCATTAACGCAATTTTTTTCTGAGATATATTTCTTAGTGAAACTAAGTGAGTGTTTTATTAAGGAATCTAAAATAAATCAAATCTACAAACATTTTTAGGTAATAAACTTTTGAAGAACTGAAGCCAGGGGGACTGCGGCATTCCAATTGGGGCATATTATAAGGCTCAAAGGAGTGAGAGATTGAGATAGGGAAGAGAAAGGTTGGGAAGTATCAAACACGGTAAAATCATTTTAATGGTTTTTCACCAGGGTATCTTCACACGGACCATTCGTGCGCCATTTGACAGCGCCCCTGGCCGATTGTTTACTGTCGTTTCTGGCAACACTGAAACCCACGTGACCTTTTCCTCCATTTCGTAATTTAGACTGCGTCGGGTGTTGCCAGATGGGATGTGTTGCCAGGAAAAACACTAAAACTTCTACATATCCTAACCTAACCTAACTTATGGAGGTGGGAACCGGGAATATACAACCAACACTGAACAGAAAATCCTTAGAAGTGTGATCTTTACCGATTTGATTGAAAACTAATGTCCCCAATTTACGTAAGACCTTTCAAATCCTGGGTCGCAAACAGGCCATTCAAATTAGATTGATTAAATGATGAAAGAATTTCGGTACTTTAAATGAGATTTAATGATTGAGACAACCCAACTAAGTTCAAGAAAGAATTGTTTTATCAATTTCACCGGAATAAGGAAAACAAATGAACTTATTTCGAGCACAAGAACACGCCCACTACGCACTTCTCTCGGTTTTTCACCACAGTGCAAGAATCCAAATCACAGGGGAAACGGATGTCAAAAAAATATCAGAATAAAAGAAAAATATACATACCTTTGTATGTCCGCGTATGGCACCCGCCCCTAGTGAAAGAAAATTTTATCTAAAAAAACCTCAGTAAATACGTGCTTTGGGACGTATTCAAAAACATCCACCAAAATGTTTTTCCGATGTGAAATGCTTTCAATCTGATTAGGTACAGTTTTTTTCTTTCTTTTTTTAAGAAAACATTCCCACATTACAAATAACCTGACATTATTTAAATTCATCCTACTACCATCATAATAAGCGGAAATTAATACTTGCGCAATAATGAAGTACTTGTCAAATAGAGGATTGAACACATCATTCCTGGATAGGAATCCAACGCATCGAACCCCTGGACGAACTAATCTGCAATATAATTACATTTCGCGCGCATTCTGTCGTGGATAGGCAGTTATTGCCGGTCACTCCCCTTGACGATGTTTACGTCCAAATAATGACTGCGTGATTTCTGGCAGAAACACTTTGCTTGCCACAAACTTGATGATATGAACAAACCTTCACGCGTTCCAGGGTCCAAGCTGCCGAAATGAGATTTTTGAGAAGAGTTGCAAATTCGATAATCCGGAGGAGCTAAACATCGGACGACTGCTGCTTTTCATAGTAGTCGCCACTTCGATAACTTGGGGACGTAAAAAGAGAGTTCTATTCCAAAGGGAAGATGTCCAGTGAGCCGCCCCAGAAACAGGTGGGAGAAGCAACTCCGGAGACTGTTTGAGGAGAGACTGGACCTACTATGGATGGATGCCGTTGACAGGGGCGCCTGAAAATGCCTTGTCGATGCGATGGGTCCCCGACTTAAGTAGGACAAGGGGAAGAAATGTTGTATGTATGTATCAATGTCGTGGCTCTTTGACAAAAGGTAGACTGCGTGCAGTTTTTCAAGATCGGGGATGAATTGCGTATTGAATATTTTTGAAAATTGCTATTTTATTATCATCTTCCTTCAATTGTTATGGCAAACCGAATAAATGAGCAAACGAGCTCCTTACCAAATTCATGATAAAAAATCGTTTAATCAAAAATTTGTCGCCTTTTAAAATGTTTCTATAATTTCTTCTTGTGGTTCGTCTTTCCTTGGGTAGGCACAGCTTTTCAGCTTTTATGGACTACACGCCACTGTTATGTATATAGTTAAAGCTTTTTTTAACTTCGAGAAAAACATCACTATTTTTCAAAGTTTGACAAGTATTTCAAGTTATTTATTGCGGCTGGCTACCTGTGTCAAAATTTGCCTTTGAGGAAACCGGTATCCATAAACATATTTCTTTACCTTTTTATTGCCTAAGGGTGACTTTCTTGAAGGAACTTCTATAATAAATATCGTTGCAGATAGATGAAAATGAAATAATTTATCAAAAATGTTTACCTCCGAAATGGGATGATCGATGAGTTCAATGCCGTTTTCATGTAGCTAAATTTCGTGATCAAAGGAAAGGAACTTTTTTTACAGACTACCACATGCATTTAAATTCATTACTTTAATAGAATTCACGTTATTATAAAACAATTAAGAAAAACCTGCTGCGGCGAAAACAGATTTCAACTGAAAACACCACCAAAAGAATTTTTAATTATCACAATTATTTTCCGAGTAAATTTTCTTTTTGCCCAAAATATTAATAAATCATTTAAAACGTCAAAATACCGAAGACGTAAATCGTCAAAATATTAGTATTTTGGGAGAATCTATTAAAATTACATCACGGTAAGTAAAAAGACTGGTGAACATTTGAATACGAGTATATTGTGAAATGTACTGGAATACTCGTATGTCTAGTGACGTAACGGCTGTACGTTATACCGTTGTATACTTAGAAAATTCACAAGTTAATTTTATTTTTTTATTTAGAAACCTAATTTTTCTGTCGTTATTAATTTTTTTAAATGACATTTTCATTAAAATAATGACAATATGAAAATCAGACTAAAAACTAATTAAAAATGTTTTCTCCTGTATGAATCCTTAACTACGAAGCAAACACGTCACAGGGGAATGTGGAGAACACTATAAATGCGTAAAACTCACAGAATTCTGATAATGTCCTTATAAATTTAAGCAATTAAATGATTTACGAAGATAACGACTCCCTCGGGAAGCATATGGTTTCCAGCAATAAGGCATATGTTATTCTATTGTCCCGGGGACAATTTTAATAAACTTTATTACAGAAGAGTTTTTTTAATTAAATTATTGAAAGTGTGTAATTTAATTTTTGAAAAAAATTTCAATAAATTCTTCTTTTTTTTTTAAATACAAATATACCCAGGTTATCATAATTATAGTGCTAAGTTGTTGCTTGTACAATGATGGAGAACATAGATATTAAAAGAACGATCCCACGACGCCCGGGTGACTTGCCGTAATACGATTTCGACGGTAGGAGGCAAAGGTCACTTGACACCCATTTTGGCACCAGCTTTGGTTCACTGTCGTCCACGTTTGTTTCGCGTGATTTTGAGTGCGGTAAGCAAATTACAAAACATTTAAAAAAAGGGTCAAACTAAGTACTCCAACAAAATATTCGGCCTTTGTAAACAAGCCGAACCCTTTTACTTGGTAGCTGTTTTACTTAAATTGGCCCCTTTTATTTGAGTTTTTTTTCCCTTACGTGTTAGGGCTCTCTATGAAAACAAATACCATTTAAGTATATGTGTTCCTACGTACTGTAAGTTACTTAATGTTAAAAATAAAACCTAATTACAATATTGTAAACGTACACGTATCAAGTAAATGCTCATTGTTAAGTTTTTTTTTAAATAAAATCTACTGATAATGTTTTTATATACATTGTAATCAAACAAGTATGTAATAATGATAGATTTCTTACAATCAAACTGAATATGTGTACTCAGTTTTAAAAGACTTTTGTAAAATACAATTGTAAAAAAATAAGCTTAATAAATTTATTTTTTTAAATAATAAATACATTTATTAATTTATTTGCTCTGTGGTATCCATCGCACATGGATAACATAAACAGTGGAGATGGGCCATGAGCCGTTTCATCACATTCCCGCTTTTGTACTCCGTGCAGTTTAGTTGTAGCTCGGTTTCCATGCCATATCGTCCATTGTTTCTATTGTTTATGGTCTCCATGCTATGTCTCTTGTTTCCCTGCAGTACATAATCCCTCTAAATTCATAAACTGGCCCATTCAAAGACTACATGGACTTGGTAATTACCACCAGTGGCGGTTCGTGTCCAATCTCGTAGGGAATTCAATCGGAGAAAGGAAGAAAAAATCACCCCATATATAAATCCTATGTTGGTCATTTCCGCATTTATACTTATTTTTCTCAAGATCTAAAAAAGGAATTTCATCATATCACTGCACCAAAGATTAGCGACCTACCAACAAAATACAATTTGGCAATTAATTAAAACGACTATGGCTAATAAATATAAAACATCGTGGGTTATAATTTTTATTAATTCGATTAAAAGAAACGTTATGCGTGCTCACGGATGGCGCTAATTTAAATATTTTAGAGAGAAGTGAGAAGAAAACAAAAACTTTTAAATATTAAGATGAATTATTTTTTGGCGGGTGCAGACACGAAATGTGAAATGGAATAAATTTTTATCGTAAGTTTAAAGCTCAAGTCCTCCAAGAAACTTATAAAAATACGCTCTATGTTAGTTTTACAATAATATATTGTTTCTTGAAGGCCTTGAGCTTTAAATCTACAGTAACAATTTATTCCAAATAAATATTCAATAATTAACTAATTTTAATAACAACACAGAAAAAATCTATTGATTTTTGCAAAATACTATTCCATACAAATTTGGTGTTAATAAATCTCATAGTCGCTGCGCACCCAGGCAATGAACAAATTCCTAAGTTTTGCACGCTTTCACGGTTGGCCGCTGATGCGCGCCACAACTATGATTTGTATGAGCTTTTGCGTAGAACGGAAAGTCACAAGGGTGCTGAAATCATTTCGCACGTACGGTATTCATTTTAGACTAACTCTAGGGCAGTATTAATACGGACGGGTGGATTTTTTAGCACGGAATTTCGATAGCGCGCTGTTTAAAGTGTGGTAAAATTATATTACAAGTTTATCCTACTACCTTATCTTATTTATTGGAGTTCACTTCACAAAAGCATTTTAGAGAAAACCGTCACTGACCAGCACTAAATATAAAATCATGGTAATGAATATTATGCAGGCGTTTTCAGGTATAACGGCAATGACATTACAACAGTATATTTTAATCACTGGTTTAAATACATTTTAAAGCAGTGATTCCCAACGCGGGCAATAACGGCCGCCAGTGGGCAATTTAAGTCGCTTGTGGGGTGATCAAGAGTTGCAAGTGCTTTGAGAGGCGATTTCATATAATTGTGGCCTTTTTTAAGTGAGTACTACACACGAATCCTGGCTGCTTCCAACTGTCCGGAACCAGTGAGACTATCTCATCTCCAATTGGAGTATGTTGTGAGGCAGAGAGAAAGTATTGAAAATGAGGAAAGGAAAATGAGAAAGTACCTGGTTATTCTGATCTGGTCACCAAACATGGCAAAAGCCGTTTCAAGAAACGTCTCGATTACGAATGGTGACACTGAAAGTGTGTATTATTATAAATAAATAAATTATTAAATAACATAAATTAATCAAATAAAATTTACTAGCGCACACCGGGATTTGAACCCCTCCGGATTCAAAATCAAGGATCGTAACCACTCAACCACGGAGGCCGTCAATTGTTGTTGTGTTTGTTTCCTTAATCTAATAAAACATAAAAATTGAATTACAAAACTTTTTTCAGTGACTTTATCATAAGCACTGTAGGTAATTCATCGCTTCTTTGTTGAGATTTACGTTTGGTGCAATTTAGTTAGAAGTTTCTGCTTCAGAAAATTCTAAAATATTTCGTGACATTTTTTTTTAAATTTGATGTGTGACTTTCCGAGCGATGACAATCAACAGCATTTGTGCTTGGGTCTAGCAAATTTTTCGCCTGCGGAGCTTTCTTTGTGTACGTTTTGATTGGTATTTTGGATGGGCTCCGTTTTATAGAGGTTGTTCATCAACAAATATAGCTGGGGGGGGGCGTTAGAGAAAAATATTCTTGAAAAGTGGGCAATGTGCAGATGGGAAAAAAGGTTGGGAACTTCTGTTCTGAACAAATACCTTAATATTTTAACCGTTATTGTTGAAGATTTAAATTGTTATAATGAATACTGAGCTATAGAATTTTACTACCTATGTTCGCCGATTTTTTTGTTTTTTTCTATTTTCTGAGAACAATGTTTATGATAATATTGTGCATTATTTTCATGTAATTTTAAAAGCCTGATTATGAGCTTTAATCTCCATATATAAAGTTAATGTTTGTCTGTCTGTGTCCTCGATTTAATCGAAAATTATTCGAGCGGTTTCGCGGAAAATAGCACACGTTGTTCTTTATTAGTGCCGGAATGGTTTAGAGATGAGTTTGAATGAAATCCAATATGTTGAATTGTCGCTATAACGTTTTAAAATTAGTACGAAAAGCATCGAACCCGCCATGTTATATTGAGGTTAGCCTATAGATGGTTAGCCACAGATTACATATTCAAAAGAAGAAGGTTTGTTTGGGTAGAATATTTTCAAAATGGAAAACAAAACTAGGTACCTACTTAAAAACATTATTATTTAGATATAATGTGAAAAAAAAGTGTTTGGAATGAAATAAAATTTTCCAATTAATGTGTCTTTGTTCAGAGATACTAATAGTCGTCACAAAGCATTACTATCGCTGTCAAATCAATTATGGCACCCAAACGACAAGCAGGAATTCACAACTTCATTACTATATTCCAAAAAAAAAATACCAAGCTAAGCCGGGTACACATCGGCTAGTTAATAATAAATTAATTGAAATATTGCAGCACATAAAGGGTCATATCCGAAGAATTGTTTATTTGGCTTTAAAAAAAAATCTAAATTTTTCTATTTTTTTCAGATACGGAGCTGGTGTTCCGAGACCGATTCGGCGGCCTAGCGGTTATGAATGCTGACAACCTTACCAGTAGACTGCTTATGACAAATTCCACATTCGTAAGTACTTATCTACCGTTATTAAAGAAAACTGATGTCGCCAATATTTAAACAAGACCAACACACCCACAAAGCACTTCTATCGGTTTACATCTTCAGTGTTGAAAACATCCATCATGACTGCTCTGAACAGATTAAGTAACCCATTTATATCCCAAGTGCGTCCATTGTGTTTGTGAATACATTAAAAAAACAGATAATTATTCCTCGCAGAACTTGGAGCGCCTATTGTAAAGTCCATTCATCCGATTAAAACTATAAAAAACCCATTGTCATGAAGACAATAATGGGAACTTTTTCATTTGTCTTGCTTTCCTGCGCGACACACAGATGTCGCTGGTCTCGCCGGATGTCCGCCATTTTCTGAAACTATCCGCTGATCCCCGCCTCGCTTCCGCTTAATTGGGGGAATCGGCGCCATTAAGCTTTAAAATCGTCCCCGAATCAGGGGCGGATTTGCCTGCCCATTTGAGCAAAACATAAAAGAACCACTGCCCGTAGCTAAAATAAATAAAAAAAAACGTAGCCGTCGTCAAACTCCCCTAAAATGGGGTGTCTAGACCCACCCGTCCCTATGTGCAGTCTGGCAATTTCACCAAGGAAAAATAAATAAATTCCAGTGAAAAATATCACGAGGATCAGCAATCTTCGATTCTTAAGGGGTTATACCTATGTGAAGGCTAAAAAACAAGGGTTTTTTCAGGATTTTTTTTAATGGATTTTGTGAAAAAGGTTTTATAAATAATATACGAATCGATAGGGCAACTCTTCAAGAGTACATTTTTTTGTTGTTGTTTGAAATTTAAAACAAAAGGGCGGCTGTAGAACATGTTAAGTTATGTAGTATTTTAAAAAGATGTTCCGCGACCAGACACATTACGCAGCCCTATCAGCATCTGGAACAATAATTTTTTTTTCTTCAGAATCTCGTTTTGCTAGTGAAGTACCCACGATAATACTTCAATATAAATTTTTCGCAAAATGGCGATCGTTTTATCAAAAAGTTGCATTTTTGATTTTAAAAAAATGACTTTAATTGTTTATATCTTTAAAAAAAAAAAACCAATCGCTAAAATCGTGAGTACTTCACTAGATAATCGTGTCAAGAAGCTACAGTTAAAATTTCAAGTCAATCGGATGAAAACTGAAAGAGTTTCGTTTCCGGCCGATTTCAAAAACACGGTTTCGAGATAAACGCGTTTAAAGTTTTAAAACGTTATAGATTTGTAGTCGATATCGTGTAGTGAGTGGATCGAGTAAACAGAAGCTCTCCTAGTGTCGTTTACGAGGTTATAAATTAATTTACGACCGCCAAATTCAAAAACTCAAGCATCGCTGAAAAGGGCAAATTTTACGTTTTTCGAGCATTGGAGTTGCTTCAGAAAATTAATTCTCAAAAATTGTCTGAAGTATATTAATATTTGGACTTTTTTGATTTCAATTGTAGGTATGTTTTAGCATACTTTTAGACAATAAAAAAAAATCGAAAAAAAAATTCACATATGCACAACCCCTTAATATACTCATATATGTTTTATAATGTATAATTAATTATAGATAGAATTTATAAATTCGTTATTCGAAAGTGAATAAAAAACCATCTAAAAATTAATAAACCAACGAATGATCCTAATATAAGGCTAATAAGCTTTAATTGTACCTTAAAGCTTTAATTTTTTAATTTTAATTTTTTAATTAGCTTTAATTGTACCAGTCTGAAGATGCTTGTGATATGGTGAAACCGGTCCGGTCAAAAATGAATAAGTGGAAGATAAAGGATTGTAAAAATTTTTTTTTCACTTCAGTTCATCATTCGTAAAAACCCCAACGCCGCTATCGCTGGTGGCATCTAGCTGTTATTTCTAAGGCCTAATCATAAATGTTTTGATACAGTACTACTTCCCATATTGATTTAAAACTTACTGAGCCTCTAGAGATAGATATACACATTTATCAATTACATATTTTCCGAAAACCCCCCACCGACGTTGTTTACCGCTTGTCCACGGAGATCTTCAGTGTGTAACAGATATGTATGAAGGTGTTGGTGTCACCCCCAGTTTGATCGTCTGTTGTGGAATTCCGCCTAAAAGGAGATAGGGGAGGTTGACGAAAGGGGCAAAGATATATTTTTTTAACTTTCGCCAGTTTGGCCCTGCGTCCGACATTTTCCGGTTGACTCTTTTGTTTTCGAATTCTCTAAAATCTCCTGTTTTTCCCGAGTGTCCGCCTCGATGAGTGTTTTGTGAACGGAATATCGGATAATGGGCGATTATTCGAAAAAATACCATTTTACAGAAGCGTGCCTCTGATTACAATGGGATCACCGAGTAATGCGGGGAGGTCTGGGGTCTAGGCCAGTCCTGGCCAAACTGCGACCCGCGAGCTATATAATCGTATTTCTAAAAAAACTTAACTTTCTCTGTAATTTTTTATTCCGTTATTTTTTTATACAATTTACTTTTCAGTGGTAAAAACCCTTTACACTTGATTCAGACAATATCATAATATTCAACGATTTCTGTTCTTTGTTTTGAGAGGTTTATCTGCTATTTACATTTGTTGCATAATTTTATTACTTTGCTACCAGTTTCGACATATCCGTGTCATTCGCTAGCGTTCTTAAAACTAACATTAATTATTCAAGCACAGAAATAATAATACATTATTGGGTGAGGGTAGTGGTAGTGGGAGTGGTGATTTGGAGGGGGGGGGGTGTCAAAATAACATTAAATATTTTTAATTTAACATAGTAATAACTCTTCATTACAAAATGTCTAGAAATTTTTACTTAATTAATGTCCCCAGGAATACAAAAGATTTCTATTCTGTTTCTAAAATTGCAAAAATTGCAACCGACTTTAGTTAGTCTTCAACGTTTTCAAATCAGTTACCCAAGTTCGCAAGAGCTCTTTTAAAAACGAGAACATTTTGTGGGTTCACCTTTATGTCGAAAAGAAAATTGCCTGCGGTATTCATTCTTAAGTACTATGTTTTATATATTTTCAGGTTCTCATTTAAAAATTATTAAATATTCTTTGGATACTTACTTTCAGAATGAAAAAATTGATACAATTTTTTGGTATGACATTGAATCTAGATTTCTTTTTAAATAAATTTCTTAAAATTTTACTCAAGTTCTGGTGAAATTCCTAAAGTGGCATTTCAGTGAGTAAGTTTCCTCAGGCTTGATCTAAGCCATAATGAAATCATCCAAAAAAATCTAGGAGACCAACTTTTTGTAAAATTATCAATGTGATTTAAAAAAAAAAAAGCAAACAAGCATCCAGTGGCGCACGGTTACAAACATTTTTTTTTATTTTATTAATTGTTAATGTGTTTATATCGTAGAACTAGATTTAATTTTTCTGTCAAATTTAAAAAAATATATTCAATAATTTTAATATTAAGTTTTGTAAGTATTTCTGTTTTTATTATTGTGACATCTGTTTCGGCGTTCAAAACCATTTTTAAGCCGATTTTTTTTTTGTTTCGTTTTTTACGTAATATATATATATTACAAAACATTTTTTTATTAAATACTCCCAATGATATCATTAAATCGATGATATTTCGACATTTGAACGGTATCCATTAATTTTCGATTCTCGTCCCCTTTCACTTTTTGATCAAATTGTGTTCAGCTGTCAAGCAAAACAGTGGTGTTTTTACGCTGATTAAAATTAGATCAAATACTAAAATGAGCTGAGTATCAGCGTTTATCGGAGATCGTTCAAATATCAAAAGTTCAAAATGGTTCCGATCAACGATTTAATGGTTATCAAAAATTTTAGAACTCTCCAACCTAAGACTTTCTTCTAGAAAGAAGTTCGAAAAAAAAATTACCTTTTTTTAGGCACACGAACACACCCATAACACGCTTCTATCATTTTATCTCTGCAGTGTTTAGAACACTTCCATTTTCTCGTAATATTTCCGATTCTGAAGGAACCTCATGTAATTTAAAATTATCTCTGGGATTCCCCAAAGAGCCATTCTCTCGTTCGTGAAACAGTGATTGCATTCAAGACCTCTCTATGTAATCCATAGTTCTATGGACAAAGCCATCGTTGTTAAATTGCATCCGAGCCGTTCTTCTGTGGAAACTAAGATTGGGGTTTTTCAGAGAAATTCAATTGTAACATTTTCATAAAATGGCTAATCGTCGCCATTTTCTTTTATGACATTCTAGTTGACATTTGAGAATCTACATCCATTTCTGATTCTAATTTGAAGTAGAAATAAACTATCAGAATATGATCTCTGGCTAGATGAAAATTTTAAATCAACGCTACTATTTTCAGTTCACAATGCCACTTCCATCATGAGCTATGGAGCTCTAAATCGTCGATCTAACTTTTTTTTTTAATTGCAAGAAAATACATTTTGTAATATTATTATCATGTTCGGCAAATATTTTTATTGTTTATTATCGTGACAGCTGTTTCGGCGTTCAAAGCTATTTTCAAACTGTGGTTAGGCCACATTGAGGCGACTTACTTATATGATTTTATTTACTTATATGCAAATTTATTTTTCATGGTGTTTGAAATGACTTATTAATATTTTTGGTAAATACCGATTTACTTGGAAATAATTGTGATAATTAAAATTCTCTATTCTGTCAGGTACTTACAGTTGAAATATGTTTTATTATTTTGATTTACATTATTTTAATATTGATAAAATGGTAGTGGTGAATAGACAATTTTGCTTTTTTTTATATTCGTTACATAAGAATCATTACTTCGTTTGTTGATCTCTAGTTGCTCTAGTAAATTCAATATAAGACCCTCTCTTTAGTAAATATATTCTCTTTAAATAAAATTTAAAAAATTGGGTTCTACTAATAAAACAAAATATCATTTGGTCAAAATAAATATTTAAAAAATAAATAAAAACTTTACAAAATACTTATTAAAATAATATATTATAATTTTTATACGGCACTTTCCATGGTGGTAGATACTCTAAGTATCGCCCTGGTGAAAGACCACTATTCAGAAATGAAACTTTGCTTGAAGTTTTTTTTTTTTTTACATGAATACCGCACATGAGTCTCAACTGCTCCCAACCGTCTGGAGCCAGTGAGACTATGGTATCCCCAATTGGGGAATGTTGTGAGGCTGAAGGTATTGGGGAGGGGAAGGAGAATGGGAAGAAGATGGTGGGGAAATTCAGATCTGGTCACCAAACACGGCTAAAAGCCATTTCAAGCAACGTTTCAATTCTGAATGGTGGCTTTAGCCGTGTTTAGTGTCCAGATTTGAATACCCGGGAACTTCTTGAGTTAAGGAATCCTAACCTTCCCCTTCCCCTGGCCTTACAGCATATCCCAGTAATTGGATAGGCCATGTCGTAAGGGGCCTAAGGGCCTATGTATTATTATATGATATTTTATCTCATTATAGACCAGTGATGCACAACCTTTTTAGCCGGAAGGCCGATTTCATTTGCAATAAGTTCTCGGGTCGCAGGGGGTAGAGTAATTTTTTGTGTGTACATTCTGTAAAAGGGTAAGCAGCCACGTGTCCGCATCGTACGCATCGGACGGATCGCATCTAACGGATTTGTTAAGCGTAGTCCGTGGTAGAACGTTTTCTGTATTCGGATTGTCGACACAGCGGCCATTTGCAATCAGATTTTCAACATTTGCATTCGGATTTTCATAGAGAAAGAACGAACTGTGTGTGCGAGCCAAAATGGTGTCATGAAGAAAAGCTTGTCGTGTTGCTTGCTTGTTGGGAGACGATGAGGAAAGATAAAAAAGAAACGGAAAATGTGGATACATGATATATTCAAGAAGAGATCGCAATGTGGAGAAAATCAAACGATATTTTC
This sequence comes from Halesus radiatus, assembly GCA_022606495.2. NCBI lineage: Eukaryota > Metazoa > Arthropoda > Insecta > Trichoptera > Limnephilidae > Halesus > Halesus radiatus. The sequence continues at coordinate 17,809 of JAHDVE020006303.1, forward strand.
TGATTTGCTAAACGTCATATTTTTTTACAGAATTCTTCCGTGCGGGTGCGTCTACTGGATTAGCAATCCGTATGACGTCATCGGCACGCATCGGAATAGTTGCCCCTCCGAAAATTTGCGACGGCATTACCGACGGTCCGACGCGTGTGTCCGGTGCGGATCAGTGGACGCACTTGTATGACTAAATCTTTTTGACAGATCCGTCTGATACGTGCGATGCCGACCTGTAGCCGGTTGCCTTAAGAGGAACGGCTCAACTTACGTTTGGATTTGAGGGCAAAATACTCACCTAAAGCTAATGATCTTTTTTTCATCAAAAATTATAGTAAATATCTAGTACGGATTAAAAGATATTTATTTATTTTTGTTTTACCTTATAAAATATAGGCCATTAAAGGAATTAATTTTTCACGATTTTAGAGGCACCTTTAACAATTATTTGGGGGCTAACGGTGATTTAAAAATAGTTCAACCCCATCTACTCGACTTTGAAAATATAATGAAATATACAATCAAAATTTTAAAAAAATTATATCAAAATAAGCATTATGGGCTTTAAATTAAATTAAAAACAACCAATTTACTTTGGAACACAAATTTGCCGTACGTAATTGGAAACCCGTTTTTTTATGTTTTGTTTTTATATTTTTATTTACCTAATAGCAAATACGATTTTTTTAAATACGACAAACCCGAATTTACGAAGTTGAATCTAGAATTTTGAAGAAAAAAATGTCATGGCCTATACTTCATAATTTAAAATACGTATTAGATATTTACTTAAACCTTTAATTAAAAAAATGTATCATTCAGTTTGAATGGGTACTTTGACCTCAAATCCACAATTAAGTTATGTATGAAACAAGCAGCGCAGCCGTTCCTCTCAAGTGTTAAAACTGATACAAAGTTTTGCCAACATTTCATAAAAATTCCATGTTAAATCTTTAGATATCACATCGTAATTTTTTTATTTGAATAAATGTAATTGCGAAATCAAGTTTTAAAATTGAATAATTTGTGTAACCTTTTTCCATTTTTTTAAAACGATAACCACTTAATAAATCAATCAAATAACGCACAAAAAAATCGACGCAGGCGAAGATCTTTCTATCCCCAGGGTCGAACCAATAAATGCTATCGATTTTAATGAATTTGAAATATTATAAAACATTGAGAAAAAAAATTATAGGTTTGGGCGTCAAAATGAATTCGCCGCGATACCGTTTCGTATTTTGTAAAACAAAACGGAAACCGTTAAATATTTCGGTAATGGAAATCCAAACGATAGCTTGAATAAAAAATATTAAAATCACTGATATTTATCATGTGTTTTCAGAAACAAAATTTGGTCGCGTACCACTATATAACGGAATCTATTCAATGCATCAAACATAGCGCGCATAAAAAAACGCCGCAGGCGAATATTTGCCAGGTCCAAGGTCAAACCCATAAATGCTGTTGTTTTTTTTTATTGATCGGAAAGTCAAATTCCAAACATTTTTTTTTCCTCAGCTGTTGAAAAGTTTGGTTCGTTTAACTCCAGTCAAAAATATTACGGCTTAAAAATAAAAATTCATATAGATTAGCAAACGCCGATTCTGAATATACAGGTTTTATTATATATAATTTGTACGTTGACTTTCTAAATCTTTATTTAAAAGTGAATAAAAAATTATCCCATCAAAACACCCAGTTATGTTGGTACCATTGTATTTGGAAAATTTGACATCACGGGTCTCGGCTGCGCATATTCTGGTTTTAGATTCGTATGAAAATTTTTATTTCTGCATTATGTTTTATATTTTTAATATGTTTTTTTTTTAGTTCTGGTGAAATTTAATGTTATTTTGCCTAACTTTACGCTCTACAATTATTGATCTGTATAAAAAAAACTCATAGGCAAACTTATTGTTTTTACGTATATAACAATGTTAATTTTAATTACCATTATTCTTTGATTTAAAGTTACTAAAAAGATTCATAATTGTATTAGGTCCTACTTATGTTTAGTTATGGTTTACTATTATAAAAATACAAAATTATGTGTGGTAAAACTAATCCTTGTTTTGACATTTGACATTCTAACCTTAAAACTGCTCAAAACCGACCGGTTTATTGATTTGCAGCGTTTAGACGGTCTTTAAAAAGTATTTTAACTACGAAAATGCTGTTATTTAAGTTAGAACGTCATTTCTGTTCATTTTTTTAATAATGGTCTGGGGATCCTTCTGACCGCAAACTTTTTGATATTTTATTTAGCCCAATAGGGCGCATACGAAAATGCTCGCGGGTCGCTGGTTTTCCACCACTGTTACAGACCGACCTCTAAACGCAATATTATCCTTAGTGCCTCTGCCGTCGTGATATTTTCAGTGTCCAAACAAGGATGTAGTGGTAAAAAAATCGACATTCGCTCCGGCTGAACGAGAAATCGAGTGTTTACATTATCCACGTTGTTTGGATTGGAATCAGTGATGTGATATATATTTATATTTTGTGTGTGAAAACTGGGATTTGAGATCCATGTATACTTATAAAGAGAGAAACCTACATAAAGGCGTTGTAGGCGTATATGTGTGCGCGAAGTAAGCATTATTTTTCCTCACTTCGTCGAAATTATTTCTTGAACATATTATCAATTTCGTTAGCCCGTCTGGGGCCTAGGAGTCCAAAGATCTCATGTAAACTAATGACATCAGTTTTAATTCAAATCAGTATAGATCACACTTTTTGAGATTCTCTGCTCAGTGATGTATAAGGTGTAAAAAAAATACGGTGAATGTTTTTTTTGTTTTTATAGCAGCAACTACTGGCGCTGGATTCATTGGAAGTAATGAATCCGATAGCCTGATCTTTTGAGACAGTCAGTGTCAAGTTTGAACAATTTGTGACTTGTCAGTCGGCTTCCAGAGCCGGAAGAATGAGGTCGTGTTTACCGTGTCTGTCGCGTATCATGGATTTCGAACAACGCGTTAACATTAAATTTTGCTTTTAATTGCAAAAAGTGCCAAAGGAGCTCATGAAATATTAAATTCAGATATTTGGCGATAATGTGATGACTCTGAATAATATTCAAAATCATCCTCCTTCGTCGTGGTAATGCGACGTGCCAAACCTCACTTCAGATCTGGCTGTTTTTGGCCGAAAAAAACGTTCCTGCCTGTCCATATCCGCCTTACTCTCCGGATTTAGCAACATGCGATTTCTGGCTCTACCCAAAAATAAAAACCGTGCTAAAAGGAAAACGTTTTGACACCATTCCCGACATTGAAAAGGCCACGACCGAGTAGCTGAAGGCCTCTTTAAAAGAAGCCTTCCACAAATGCTTCCAATCATGGAATTAACGTTGGGATAAGTGCATGGCTAGCCAAAGAGAGTACTTTGAAGGGAATTAATTCAAATTTGATATAAGCTGATTAATTTGTTCGTAATAAAATATTTCACCGTATTTTTTTCCGCATTCGGAATTTCTGTGTACATATTATAAACTTCCCTCGAAAACTTGAAGTTTTTATGCACTTAAAAATATATGTGTTAATTTTAAAGATAATCTCTATTCGGGTGCCTAGTTGAAAAAGTAATTATATGAAAAATATAAATAACACGTTTGATTCTGTTATTTAACATGCTATAGTTGTTAAAAAAAAAATCACACCGTTTCTTTAAATGCTACTTGAGTCGGTAGTCTTGTGATTTTTGCTCCATTCTAAATATGTCGCGTTTTATTAAAAAAAATTTAAACGATCGCTTTCGCCCTAAGCGTTTTTTTTTAATATTAGCGCACTCCCTCTCTCTTCCGTATTAACATATCTCATTTTCAAACAATGTTCAGTTTCCGCTCGAAGCGTATTGTTGGGTCTTGGGTAAGTATTAAGAATGACAGCGTGTTGAAGTCTGCTACGTGAAAAGGAAATTGGAGAAAGAAGTGATTTATGACTGGAATGGGAAAGATGTGATGTAAATCTGATGGGAAAAACAAAAAAAAAACAAAAAAACAAAACAAAAAAAAAATTTAAATCATCGTATATTTTAACGACAAACATAATTCGATTCTTGTCAAGCAAAACTCACCGGCTAAAATTTTAACAAAATCACACGCTCCTTATGCAGGTGGCGACAAGGTTGAAAATCCCGCTGTACATCGACCGCATGTTTTGATTTCCCCACAAAAAACATCGCCAAAATGCGTGTTTTTTTTTCTATTCTGTAAAGCTCAGACATAATTATTAAAATGTTTTACGGTCATATTCTAAAAAACTTAATTTACCACAATGAACAATACGAAAATATAGGAAAAGGAGTTCATAAGTAGGAGATTTTGCGCTTTAAACATTTTTTTAATGTCTGATACTTTAATTTTTTCTAAGCTTAAAAAAGGACATATCTAAACAAATGCCCGGTTAAATGAAAGGCCAAGGTGTGATCTACTTGCAGTATTTAGTTAAATCATCCATGATATTTCTAGGCCAACAAATTCTCAAACCGAAACCACACGGTTTTGCATTACTTCCCATTGCTTCGCCTTAAATTGATTCAATTCAATTTTACCCATCACTATTTACAAAGTGCCTATTGGGCGGTGGCGTGCATTGCTCTATGACCAAAGTTTGGCTGCGTGAAGTTTTTCATTAAATATTTGAAAATGGATATTTTAATTTCATCTTCTGCTGATTTTTGTGGCCAACTGAATAAACGGGCGTACAGGTTCCTTACCAAATTCATACAAAAATGCAATTTGGTCAAAAATTTGTCTTACTTTTCTATCGTCGTAATTTTTTTTTTATTTGGTTTGTTTTTCAGGTTTTATGGACTGCACGCTACTGCTATTAGAATGCAATAATTCTACTGACTGCGAGCAGTTGGGACTCTTGTGGGATTCTCACATAATCCTATAATAACACTACTAAACATGATTTTTTTATTTATTCCAGAGACAACTAAACGCTGTGGACTTCAAAGTTTCCAGCAATCTGAAATACGTTCTTCTCATATCAGACGTGAGAAAAGGATTCCAGTTCACTTCCCTGGCGAGATATCATGTCTACGAAATCGCTACAAGGTACGTCAATATTTTGTTTTATTCCTGACCTATGATCCTTTGCAGTTTATATTTAAAACAACGACTGAATAAGTTAATTCATCAAACATTTATTAAACAAACATTTTTTATAACGCTACACTGATTTATTTCTAGATTTCAAAAGAGATTGTGGAAAACGATATGAAAAATAATATTAAAAAACTTTTTTTTTACTTACAATGTTTCTCGGGAACAATCGTATAATCCCGTTTCTAAATATAGCTAAAGCCAACTTGGCTGAGTTTTGAATAGCTGAATTTATGGTGATTGTTTTTTAGCTAATCTATGTATATATAAAAATAAATAATCAAACTATTCACCAAAAGGAGCTCTTGTCTGTTTTAAATAGAAACAGAACAATAAAAATTAAGAATTAAGAACCAAATATTGATTATTTAAAGGTAACAGATTTTGGCTTGAAGCAGTTTAATTCTGATATATTCTTGTAGTGCTCCTTTCAATGATGTTTATGTAATTGTGTTTCATAAACACAATTTATTTTGTTATTTGCAGAACCAGGTTTGCGCTGTCACCGATAGAAGACGACAGGGACGCCCCTCTGCTGCAACACGCCGAGTGGTCCCCGGATGGGAATGCAGTAGTGTTCGTGCACGACAATGACATCTACTACAAGCCCAGGGTGCTCAAGCCCCTCGTTTGCAGAATCACCAGCACTGGTTGGTGTTATTTATCATAATGGATGATTAAAAACTTTGCAGGATCCAAACACGAATACGGGTTTCCATACAATTATAGCAATTGCAAAGCCACTTAATTTTATTTGAATGTGGTTTAAAATCATCTTGCTACTTTCTTAGCATCTTGTATTGAACTTAGATAGCCTTATAGTTGATTTGCACAATAATATGCATCCTTATCAACCCACCCAATTGTAAACCATACCTAGTCCATCGACTTTACCCGCATCATTGTCCGCTGTGATTTCCTTCACTACGTATTAATTCGCACCCGCAACCCGCTGCAATATTCGTATTGTGCTCGTAACCGCCGCGATCTATCAGATTGTGATCCCGCCGCAGATGAATATCATCTGTGTTTTTTTTATGTTGAACTTTTATTATTTACTTGTGTGCTCAGTGCATCGACAGCCAAAGAAGATGCTTGTGGAGAAATATGGATCATGGGTAAGTATTTGGATCCCATCTTACCCTTCCTATTTTACCCCTGCATATTTAAACTGTGATAGCGATAATTTGATTAGATTGAAGAAAAATTAAACAATTTTAATTATTTGTCCCAACTGCGATGCATTCGCTGGATTCCAAAATGTTTGTGTGTTTTCCAATTATATTGAGTTTCGGATATTTCTGTCTTAAAGAAAAAATATCAATAGCCGTCGTGTCACGTTGTGCACATAAGTACCACCAAATAATATGTCCTCACGTCCGGCGTTAACCGTAAAACTCGTTATTTCTTATTTTCGGTGACCCGACAGTTGATCCCTCGAGAGTTGCCCCCCGACAGTTGGCCCTCCGACAGTTGGCCCTCCGACAGTTGATTCCTCCGACAGTTGATCCCGTAAATAATTATTTCTGCTGTATATCTCCATTTGTAAAGTAAGTATGCAGAAAGGATATGCGGTCGTATAACAAAAGTCGATATGCTTATATATACGGGGGGCCAACTGTCGGGGGGGCAACTGTGGGGGAGCAACTGTCGGGGAGGGGGCAACAGTTGGGGGGCAACTGTCGGGGGAGGCAACTCTCGGGGGGCCAACTATCGGGGGGCAACTGTCGGGAGATCAACTGTCATGGAACCCTTATTTTCTATTGTGGACGAACATATGATATAAACAGTTTTAGAAATGGATAAAACAGCAAACTTTCTCTTTGCATTTAAAAGTTGTTTACCATATAAATACTCGTATACGTTAAAAAAAATGAAATTGGATGTCAAGCGTGAATAATTCTAAATAAATCTCTAATCTGACAGATTTTGTAACTAAAATGATACTATATTATCTGGACTATAAATAAATTAATATAAGTCTCTCCAAAATAGGAATTCCAGTTCTGCTTCCCTAACATAGATGCATCTTTACATCGTTTTCTATGTTACCATTTTATTCGTTAAATACCTTATAATGAATACAGTAGCTGGAATTTATGTTAGATAAAGTTAATGTCATATCCTTATTAATTTACTTATGTCCTCATTATCTAAAATGAATATTTCAATGCCACCTTTTGGCAATTTTTAAAATACAAGTTACTACCAGAAATTGCAAGGTCATAAAAATCGTATAAAGAAAGATAAATAAAATTAATTCAGCAATATAATTTCGGCTGTGATGTGAATACGGTATATGTAATATAATGGTAAACATAGTTACCTTCCAAGCAGTCAATCTGGGTTCGATTCTGCGTTAGTAATTAAAAATTTTAAAAGTTTTTAATTTTGTACTATAACTTTTTTTTTCTTGTAACAAAACAAAAATTGAATACTTTCATTGTGTAGGTACCTACGTAAAATGTTATTCGAACTGCTTTAAAAAAATTGTTTTTGGTTTCTCCTGTGAAGTGGTTACAATTAATTTAATTCATTTACTAATTAACTGCCCGTCCTTTGGGTTATTACTCAAAATTAGTTGTTTTAATTTAATTTCGCAATAATAATACTTGTTTACAATATGGGAGAGACGAAAATACCCGAACACATCCGTTAGCCGTCTTCGGCTGACCTCGAAATACTAAACGAGATGACGCAGTAACAAACTTGACGTATACGAATGTTTTGTGGGTTTCGGTTATAATTTTGTTTGTACCTGAACGTACGGAATACGGCTCGTTGCGTTCAGTAGCGGCAATATCACGTACGTCCGTATGGGTAGGGCGGTTAAGGTGGCGATTTGTTTTTTCTTTTGTATATCCTTAACCCCATGGGTTAAACCTTCCCCCATATACCCTTGCATGCATTACCTTCGTATCTTCGTAGCAGTATTGCATTGTTCGCGTTGATTGAAAATTTTATCGCTCACATCAGCGTCCGCCGAGCGGCGTTATTTCGTTGGGTGGGTCGCGTGAGAAACTTTGGAATTTGCCTCGCCATAAACACTGCGAGGTCGGGAGAAAGACATTATTTTCACTGTGTTACATTACGGGTAAACTATTTCCCTGCTGCAATTTTGTTCAAATTGTGAGTTAACTTCTGAAATAACTACGCGTTTACGAATAATCATTACTCATTTATTTATTACACTGGCGTTTTACAGATTTTTCAATGTTCACACGGGAGTGAGAGAGAACTCTTCATTTAAAAAAACATATTTAAGATGCATAGAAAATGATATACTCGTAATAGAGAATAATAAAAGTAAGGATAAAAGAGAGAAAAAAGAAAATTTAAATTGATACCTACCTATAATCAGGGTTCGAATTATATATATATATGTTGATATTTATTGTCGATATCTATAATTTTGTGGATTGTTTTTACGAGATGACAACCTGTTGGCCATTATAAAAAAAAAACCACTTCGTTTCATTTTGTGAACAATTATTAAGAGGAATATACAAGCAAAAAATATTGCTACAAGCTCTGTGTCTTATGTCACCGCGAATATAGGCAATATGTATAAAATTCGCTTGGCAAGCAAAGTCTCGAAATGTTTATTCCGCAAAAAGCAGTTTTTATTTATTATGTAAAGAATTTTTTAAGAAAGAAAAAAACTGATCAAATGCATCTTTCACAAATAATCTTAGCTATAAAGCAGTATTTTTAAAACTTTTTTCTTACAAGAGTTCATAATTTTCTATTGAAAAAATATATTATTTAGTAGTTGGAGCTTATTTTTTTACGACGTAATTAACAATTTTATTTTAAATGTTATAAAAGGAACTTCCAGGGAAAAGGTTCAATATATCCAAAGCATATTTTTGGTTTCATAATGTTAACATGTTAGTCACCACCTTAATTTTGTAAAAAAGATTTTTTGCTTTTGGAACAGGACAGCCGTTTTTTTCTGATAATATCACAAATGTCTTCAAATAAGAGTCCACATTTTTTTTTACTTTCGGTAAGTCGAATACATTTTGAGATAATATAACGTTAATAAAAGCCTATGGACTCACTCCAAGTCTAAACTTTAAAAAAACCATCCTGGTGTTCCGAGTGTAAATAAAATTCTAGTTGCAGACCATATGCAGCAAAACTCGAATGAAAACCATTCTCGTGTTCCGAGTGCAGTAAAATTCTAGTTACCGACCATATGCAGGAAAATTAGAATGAAAACCATTATTGTGTTCCGAGTGCAGTAAAACTCTAGTTGCCGACCATTTGCAACAAAATTCTGATGAAAAGTATTCTCGTGTTCCGAGTGCAGCTGAAATTCTAGTCGCAGACTATATAATACTGCATTATCATTCAAAATTGTAGGAAAACCACTGGCGTGTTCCGAGTGTAGTTGTAAAATTCTAAGGAAAACCATTTTCGTGTTCCGAGTGTAACATAAAATTCTAGTTACAAATACATGTGCTGCATTATCATTTGTGAATTTGGACCTATTTAATGCTATTTAAATTACAATATTTCAATAAAAAGGGGTTATTTCTATTTACATGTCATAATTAATTACGAAATTAGAACACAAACATACTTTTTTTGCAACAAATAGTCCGTTATATGCATTTATCGTTATTTTTTAATTCGTGCACAAATAATATAAAGTTTTGTAATTCAAGGTTAATATAATTTCGTATGGTAAAGTGTCTCAATATTGGTGATTATTATAAAGCGGTGTGTTGTGTCCCGCAGGTAAACCAGGCGTCGTGTTCAACGGTGTACCGGACCACCTGTACGAGACGGAGATCTCGCGCTCCGACCACGCGCTGTGGTTCAGCGCGGACGGGCAGTACCTCATGTTCGCCACGTACAATGACAGCGGCGTTGGCGAGCACCGCTGGGCGTGGTACGGCGGCGCGCAGCAGGACCAGCTCAAGTACCCGGAGATCAGGAGCGTCAGATACCCCAAGGTAATGACAACACGTCTGTTTGGCGAAAAGTGGTCTAGTTTTTAAAAAATGCTTACGGAATGATTTTCTTTTTCCCAGATCAAAAATCTTGACTTTGTTAAAACTTTGGAAAACTTGACATTTTTTTCAACGGTCTCAAATGAGTATTTAATTTGGATTATGGTAAGTCATTTAATGGTGTTAAATGAATATTTCTATGAAGCCCAGATGGACGTATAATCAAATAAATAAATACACAATATAAATATCAATCCCCAAACGGCACGCTGTGTTCGCTACGTCTCTTGAGTTTTTAGATGCGGGCTGCTCATTTAAATGCAATTTATGCATTTTGGCCGTCTCCATTATCATAAAAATTAAGCTCATCTTTGAAAATAAACATTAACTAACAACATGCATGTCGTGTGCTAAAACATGTCAGAATAATAAAATAAATTGGAAAAAAGTTTGAATAGCTTTACAAACTTTCACTTACCTGTTAAATGATATTCCTGTCTTACATAGTTCTTGCTGAAAATTGCGCGGGATCTTGGCTATTTATTTAATGAATTTTATGTGCTTTTCAAGCTAATAATAAAAAAAATTAAAAAGCTAACAATTTAGTAAAATCGGTTTCACAAGATGGCGTCACATGGAATAATGGACAGATGTTTTAGGTACTTTTTCTCACCATGTATTTTTAGGACACTTCTAGATTTAAAAAAAAAAGGGGCAGTAAGGTTTCTTACATAAATGATGTTTTTCGTATTTAAAACTGATTTTTGTAACCTACGGCATTGTGGCATTGTGTTATTCATTGGCCACGGACGTTTTAATGAATCACCGATTTTTTTATTGCTAGTTCGCTAATTTTTGCTGCAGTGATATGATGAAATTTCTTTAGATCTAGGGAAAAATATATGTAATATGGAAAAGAGCAACAGAGTATTTTTTTAAATAGAAGGAAGTTTTTTCTCACTCTTTTAATCCTTTAATGAGATAGGCAACGAACCGCCAGTGGTATTAACTATTTTGGTTTTGTTAAAAAAAATGGTTTCTAAATCAAAATTCAAAATCTAACAGAACGTTTTTCTTTTTTCCAGGCAAACACGGATAACCCAGAGGTCACCATTTATACAGTCAACCTCAAGACCCCAAAATATCTCTTCCCGCACGCCATCCAACCCAGCTCTAGTGTTGAACCAGGTAAAATTCCAATCTCTTTTCCTTGTTCAATTTGACTGTATTTTATTTACACTTCCATATATTTAACCTTAAGAGACCTGATTTAATGTTTAATTTGTTTTGTTTTGCAGATAGCTACATTATGTACACGGCTTGGGTTTCTGACAGACAAGTGGCAGTACTGTTCCTCAATCGAATGCAGAACTACTCCATCATCAGTATATGCAAGACTCCATCTTTTAACTGTCAAGACGTAAGTTATTTAATGACAACAATTTACTACCAATATGTGATAATTGTGAAACCAATACATAAATCCTTTTTTTTATCTTGCCTACGATAGTGAATGAGAAAACTAAGACGTCTTTATGTGGTAATGCTCCGTTTGTTCTGCCTATATTTCATTGGAGGATATTCCGAAAAACTAATGTGATCTATTCGGCACCAAAACGCAACCAGAAGACACAATGAACACACTCCCAACATTTTTAGATGGTTAACATTTCTGCATGACAGGTCGTTTTTACGACCTGTTCTTTTGTTGAACAGCTCGGATGTGGAATGTTTTAGAAATATTAAAATATTTATCATTAGATTAATTGAATTTCGATTTAATACTTTGATATATAAATAAACTATCGTTTGACCTGATCCTTTCCTTTGATTTGATCCCACTATGGTGACCTCCACCAATTATATGAAGAAGGAAAAGGACAAAATGAACTCTTTGAGTTTAGTTTTTCTACCAGAATACTATAATAGTTCAACCAAAAACAAAGTGCGGGTGTTGAGTGCAGAGCGACAAGCTACCAACGAATGCTAACGAATTACTAATAAATCACACCTTTTCTGCGCAAAGCAAGAAACGGTCGTCTGCGCACGTTATTATGTTTGCGGTCCAGCTATATATTACCTCGGAAATCAAGTACAAAGTTGCTAGTGCTCTAGTTGTGCTGAAAAATTTTTTTTGGAGTCCCACAAGTATCTATCTCGGGGCCACTTCTATTTTGACTAATTTATAAATTAAATATATAAGTACTAGAAAAAATGTAGCAACCAGAAACCAGATCAAACAGAACATGATAAAATAATCGGTTAAGGTTTGTTAGTTTTGGTTACGTTACTTTAGGCCAGAGGTTCCCAAACTTTTTTTTGTCGTAGACCCCTTGCCATGTTTTACGGTTTTTGGTAGACCCCTTACTTACCTTTTTTTATATGAGTACCACACAAGAGTCCCAACTGCTCCCAACCGTCTGGAGCCAGTAAGACTATTGCATCCCCAATTGGGGAATGTTGTGAGGCTGAAGGTATTGGGGAGGGGGAGGAGAAGGGGAAGAGGGAGGTGGGGAAAATACCTGGCTATTCAGATCTGGTCACCAAACACGGCTAAAATCCATTTCAAGCAACGTTTCAATTCTGAATGGTGGTCTTTCACCAGGGCTATACTGAGAGTATCTTCCACTCTGGAACGTGCGCAAATATGCTATATATTATTTTTAAATCAATTAATTGTGAAACTACACAAATTAATTAAATATAATTTACTTGCGCACGCCTTGATTTGAACCCGCGATCTTCGGATTCGTCGTCGAGAGCCTTACCCCTCGACCATGGAGGCCTAGTGTTAGTGAAGTTTAGTGTTAAAAAATAAAGTTAAAACAAATGTTAAGTTTTATACATTCATTAATTGAATTTAAATTAAAACTACTCAAAATAAAATCTGTTATATAAAATAAACGTAACATAAAATGAACTAAGCTATAAGTAAATGTTTTTAGTGGGAAGGATGAACCTGATGCTTTAATAATAAATTATTAACATTTGGCGTCAATTTTGTCAGGTTTAATCTTAAATCTCCTCGGCCAATGATGTGTCCAGTCTGTTTCTTTTTTTCGTTAGGAGATTGGTAACAGCGCTGAACCCCCTTTCCACTAGGTATGACGATGGAAAGGAAATTAAAAATTTCCTCGCTATATTCCATAATACAGGATAAGTAACAGGTATGTTTTTTTGCAGCCAGAAGTGCTGATATCCGTGCTTAAACTGAACCTTAAGTTCTTCGTTTGTACTTATTTCAGTCAGTTCCTCTTGTATTATGACATTCGTTTCTTCTATGTTACCATATGGGTTAAATATCCACGGTGGTATTACCATAGTCAAAACATCCTCAAACCTAGTTTCAAAATCTGAACAGAGGGCATTTAAATGTTGAACGTAGGTTGAAACATCGTCTTCCTGCCAGTTTGTCTCTGACAAATTGGGGAACTGGGAAAATTCGCCCCGTCCAATATTTTGCTTCATTAGTTTAACTCTGGCAAGAAACGCTGATAATATGGACTTTGTTTTAATCAAATTAAGACTGTCGCCTTGTAACTGCAAATTAACCATATTAAATTTTGTAAACAAATCTGTTAAATTTTATCTTTAGTATCCAGAAATTCTAAAATAGTCTCAAAAAGTGCAAAAAATCTTGTCAAACATAAGCCTTTCGACAGACAGCGTACTTCAGTGTGAAGGAGTAATTGATGAAAGTGTTCGTCATTTTCTTCACACAACTGCGCAAATAACCGCGTATTCAACGCGTTGCTTCGTATTCGGTTTACTGCATCAATGACTAATTGAAGAGATTCATGCAATCTAACACTCAAATTTTTAGCAACTAAATGTTGTCGATGGATGACGCAATGTATTGCTAACACCCTGGCACATATTGTTTTAAATAGCTTATAAATCCACGATAACGTCCAACCATGGCAGGTGCTCCATTTGTAGCTACTGATATTATATTTGATAAAGTGATTGCTTTTTCAATGAAGTAATCCTTCAAAACATGAAATATTGATTCACCTTTAGTGTCGGTTGTCAAAGTTCTTGCGAAGAATAGTTCTTCGTAGATTTCTTGATTCATAATAAAACGAACATATACCAATAATAATGCTTCATTGCCAGGTAAAGTTGACTCGTCCAGTTGTATAGAGAAATGGGTCGTTTGCAAATAATTACACAAGCAGCTTTCAATATCAGAACTCATTTCATCAATGCGTCTTTCAACAGTTTTGTTGCTAAAGGGAATTCTTTTAATGATATCAGATGGAGGTTTGTGTAAAACAGTTTTAAAAACCTCTTCAACGGCTGGCAAAATTAACTTCTCTTCGATAGTATGCGGTTTTCCAGATTTTGCTATAAGTAGTGAGATATTGTAAGACGCCCGCAAACCATCATCATTTCTTTGTAACGTCGAAGCAAACATTCTGTCCAGCGTGGGTCTCTTCTGAAAAGTGTTTCAGTGTTTGAAAGTATTTCAAATCTTTATCTGTTTTATCAGGGTGACATCTTCTCAGATGATCCTGCAGCTTAGATGGTTTCATAGCGTCATTGCCCAAAACTTAGTTGCATTAAAGGCACATAGGCAATTGTTTGTCCGACAATGATGGAATGAAGCCAAGCTTCAAATAATCAACACTGTACTGTCTACATTTCTTTATAGATTCGGATTTTAATTTTTTTGTGAAGTTATTTGGTAAGATATATGTATTTATAAAAGAATAATAAATGCCTAGCAAGGCCGTAAATAAGTTAATATTGACACACATACATATTTATTTATGTGACCGGCCAAAATATGTAGTTTAATTCCAAAATGTATTTTTTTATATGTTTCCTATATGTAAACATTTAAATTATATATAAAAAAAAAAAAAAACAAATGAGAGTGTGTTTTGGAAATTCTTCAAAAAACACGCAGCTGTATAGGTTGTGGTTTCTTATTTTCTTAATTTATCTTTCGGTGGTAACATATTGTATGTTAATAATTAAATACATACGTAATATTTACGAACAGTTGTCTTTTTTTAGATTTCTCCGAAAACATTCCATAATCCGAACCCTTCGGTAATCCGAACATCGAACATTACGGAGATTGCACTGTAATTATAATACAGATTGCTAAAACTTTGAAAAAGAAACTATTGAGGAGTACTTGTGTAATTTTGCATTATTTGAATATTGAACCACAAATAACTGAAGTCATGATTGGCGTAATTTATCTATCTTTGCTAAGTACGAGTACAAAACTAAAATTTAATAAAAATAATGTACTTACTTTTCTCCGGCACTCTCAAACAAAATAACACTAAAACACTATAATTTGTGTGATAAACTACCAGTTTATAAATTTTTTAAATATTTTCTTAGCACTTTCCTTTTCAAGATTCAGGAAACGAATAAACGTATTTGTCTCACATTCGTATTTATAGAGTGACGAATTGAACAAGTCAGTGCAAGTTCGCGAAACTCTGAAACAAAAATTGACAAGAATTTTTTGTAGCAAGATGATATTGGTATATCATTATGTGCAGGTTGTTACAAGTTAAAAATGTATTGCGATCACAAAGCGAATGCCTACATCCTACAACTTACACAATTTTATAAACAAATATAATATTTTGTTTACTTCATAGGTACTTTTATAAATAATGTACATGTCTTTATATTATAAGATATTATAATGTAAGTAAATAGGTACTATCAGTATATGTTGAGATCCACTATCGTGGACCCCCATTTTCATTTCATGGACCCCCAAATTTTTTTTTCGCTGACGTAGACCCCTTGCAGGTTGCCATAGACCCCTGGGGGTCGATATAGACCACTTTGGGAATCACTGGCCTAAAGGATTATTTATGTTGTACGTCCTCATTTATAAAATAAGTATGGAGATACAAATATATCGATTTTTGTTATACGGCCGCATATCCTCTGTGCATACTTACTTTACAAATGAGGACGTACAACAGGAATAATGTTTTAGGCCTTTAGGGGATCAACTGTCGAAGGGATCACCTGTCACAGGATCAACTGTCTTGTCACCATTTTTTGGTATCGAAGTTACTCAGTAAATACAATCTGTCTAATCTTACAACACTTTAACCAAACTATTCCAAGAATGACAAAAAACCTTTGGTAAATCTCTGTTAATTGATTTATCATAAAAACTGATTTAAAAGTAAATTGATCACAAAACTAATAGCTTTTCCGGGTACAGGTTTGAAAAACCGCATTAAAAATATGTTTTTTTTTATGAACGTATGAAGTTATTATATCCATATTAATCCGATATTTTTATCTCATTTCATAATAATCTTCAATTCATATCGCCTAGACATGTTTTTATTTAGACAAATTACATTTAATTAAAAAATTACTAGACACTAATACAAATGTTCAAAGAGTTTTTTGTAGGAACGGATCTCGCTTCTTTAGTATTCCTCGTGAGTACTACCTCAGACATGAAATGTCGATCAATGCCAAAATGCACTCACTTATTAAAAAACCATCAGGAAAGCATTTTTTTATTCATTTTCTGCACACGTTTCGTTTATTTACTGACACGTTATGTCAAAATATTTTATTTATGCGATTCTCAAGTTCTGAGAATGATATTACTCCTAAATTATTTGACAGTATTGGAGGTAGTTTATAATAATAATAGTAATATTAACAAACGAATTCAAAATTACTTTACAATCACCACTTTATTAATATGTACATATCAACATGTTTCCAAAGCGATGCTTTCCTCATCAGGAACATACAGAATATTAAAAAATAATAATTTCAAGTATAGACAAGTGATAAAAATAGAACACAACTAACTAACTAACACAATAATATAAGAATTGACAAATTATAAACATAAACAAAAATTGATTGAAGTAAGTGAGTAATTAATCAAAATTAATATTATAAAACATTGAATAACAAATTTATATTAGAAATTATAAAATAATTTAAGAAATTTAAAATTATTTTTATTGTTTATATTTAAACGAAAATAAATTCAAGAGATACCCTTTCTTTTAAATATATGTTTATTAATTATATTTAAAACACTATTATATATAAAACGCTTTTTCTAATTTCTAAAATTTGAAACATGTTGATATGTATATATTAATAAAGTGGTGATTACTAATTAACTTTTAATTCATTTGTTAATATTGACGCCACAAAGTGAATACCAATCTATTGAAGAAATTATATAAATATGTATTTAATATTAATATTAACAAATCTCGAATGAAATATGAAACAGAAAATAAAACGGTATCAGTCAGATAGGTGTATATCCGAGACATTATCTGGATTGTAAATATATTCGTGTAGGTAGAACTTTGCAATAATACAAAAAAAAATAGCAGTTAAAATATGGGAATTAATTGGTAAGTCTTAAAATTTAAGTATTATATCGATAAAACTGACGTAAAATAATAAGGTCTCTTTAACTCAGTGGCTAGAGCGTTGTCCCGGAAGACAGAGGTTTTGGGTTCGATTCCCAGATGCGACTGATACCTTTTTTTTATTTTCTGTTTCATATTTCACTTAATATATATATTTTAATATTATTTTCTTCAATGATTAAATATTACAATGAGGTTCATAGGCTTCAATGAGTTATTCCAATAAATGGAATAAAATAACGTATTTGTACGCTGTATCGCCAATAAGCATGATATTGGGTAAAAATGTGCATCCCATACTTCCTCTACTTTCATTAGACAACGTGTACGACAGCATTGCGGTGTACATAGTCCCTATTGTTCAATAGAACTGTTAACTGGAACACAAATAGTTGAGAATATTGACATAAATCGCTGTATGCTGTTTTCAGCGAACTGCGTATTATTATTCAGATTTGGCCACGTCGCCACACGTTTCGTTTTTAAACCAATAATACTTGTTTTATAGCCGATGTTCATATTTTATGTAACCAGCTTTGGGTTTGCAGGCGATATTTTATGATGCCACCTGTGCCGCTGCGGCTTGTGTACAATAATATATAATGTAATTTGTTTCATCTGGACAAGCATAAAAAAGCTTTCTTACATGGCAGGTACCCTGCGCACATGCCATGGCACGCGAGCCAAGTTTCACTGACGCGCAATCTCAAAAAGTTGAAGTTAAATGATGCAGCTGTTGAATAATGAAGAACAACTTAAATGTAATAATAAACTTGCTAGGAATGAAATATCTTATATTCCTTATAACAATATGAAAACCTACTGTACCAGGCGTAATGGCACACAGGCGAAATGTAGAGGGCAGCTGATTTCGATTTGCAAAGAAGGCTGGGAGGAGATAAAGCACCACCTGCGTCGATCCCTTGAAGAGGGGGAAAAGACACTGAGCACAATACTTCATTAACGACTTTCGTAGTTTGCAATGTAATTCGGCGTAAAAACCCAATTTATGCATAATTATTAGTAGAGCTTGGGGCCGTGTCCATGTGACGATGCTTGGTCTGGGTCCAGTGAAAGGCAGTAGTCCGATGAGGGTCCAGTGTTAGCGGTGGTCAGAAAGAAATAAGGCGAGTAGAGCAGAAGTCGTACCGGGCGGAGAAGTCGAGGGAGCGGAGCTTATTGTCAAGCAGGCGGTTGCTGGCTAACTGACTAAATCTGGTTTTCGCGGGCTACTTAAGGTGGCTTACGAAACGTTAGAGGTTCGGGACTCGCAGAGATACCTCGTTTTGCACATGTCCGACAAGCACTCTCCCCCCCTCTTGCACAGCCGTACCGCTCTGACGTTTTATTTCATTCATTCATAATTTAAGCAGTAGATGAGAACATATTTCAACGAACGAAACGAGCGAAAAAAAATATATATACTCTATACGACCCAACTCCATTACAAATATTCTCTGCAAGTGGAATATATTAAATATTTTTATCAAATGGCCGCGTCATAACATTGCGGGAGAGGCGAACACGTCCGACACACCTACTTTCGTAATATAATACATCGTTCTCACAAATTAATGTGAAAAAATTGACAAGGATTGTTTGGTTGTCTTTTAAATCGATACATCTGATAGCTATGGCTTTTCCATTATTTTTGTTATTTTTTTGTTACTTTTTTTTTTTTATTTTTTTTTTTTTCAACTTATGTACATTGATCACAACATGCATGCGCCTAAATATAATAATTTTTCCCTACATTTGTATGATGATTGTAATTTATTGTTGTATTATATAATATTGTTGAAATAAACTCCTGCTGACAAGCTACTTGCAGTGGCTTAGCGGGTATAAGTAATAAAAATAAATAAAAAACTAAAAAAAACAAGTTTTGCTGATGACTCGATCACGATTTCCCATGAAATTTTAAAAATTGTCTTTATAAAATCGATACATCTGATAGCTATGGCTTTTAATGGGATCAGGGAAGGGTGGGAAAATGTAATGAGTTTATAAGCATCAGTTTAATAGTCATAGTTGTTTATTATTTATTAACAGGGTGTTTACAGATTGTTCGTACGTGAAATGCAATGCGAAAAAATGACCATGAGCCTGATTCCAGATATTTTTAAGAATGGGCCGGATTCCTTATCTTTTTGCTTAACTGCGTTTCCATTTTTCTTGGATGACAGCTGTCATTCAGCGAATTACATTCTTTAAAGTATCGATATTTACGTAGTTTTAACAAAAGAACAAATCAATATTATCGTAATAAGTATTGACTTTTAACATTATTAGTGAGTCATTTGAAAATGTTGAACCGAATTAAAGAAATTGCTTTTAAATTACATATGCCAAATGCTAGAAAATTCAACAAAGAAATTATTTTAATTCTGTAAATTATAATAAAGCTTAAGTTTAAAGTAAAAAACAATAATTATTTTTAAAAACAATAATTATTAGCCTGAAACACTCATCCAAATTGAAAAAACCTTCCGAGAAAAGATAAATGCCGCCGACAGGACTCGAACCTGCACCCTTCTGATTGCCGGTCAGATTAGTAAATATTGATTAACTTGGCAGGTTTGCGATAAGCCGACGTAGCTCAACGGTAGAGCATCTGACCGGCAATCAGAAGGGTGCAGGTTTGAGTCCTGTCGGCGACATTTATCTTTTCTCGGAAGGTTTTTTCAATTTGGATGAGTGTTTCAGGCTAATAATTATTGTTTATAAAAAGAATTGTTACCCTTTGCGCTATGCACAAAAATCTTGTCTTAAAAACTTTAGTTTATCAATTAATAAGTAACAATAAACTACACGTGTTAAGTATGTGTGATGCGCCAATAATTTTTAATAATACCGTGATAATCAAACCATAAATTCCTTTAATATATATTGTTATTGCCTATCGGACATTGACAATTGAAATTGCAGTAAAATGTCTTTTTCCCTGAGAATAAGGGCAATGCATTATACTTAAACAGATCCAGAATCAGGCCCCAAGGTGTAAAATAATGGTAGATTTACCTAAGTTATTGTTTCATATGTTTAAGCAGTTAGTAGAACAATTTTGTGATATTTTTACGTGGTTCAAAAAAGTTTCCATACTTCTGCAATGGTCCTATAAAAAACGGTTCTTGTATGGTATTGCGTGATGGTTCCAGGTCATGTCTGGGAGGCTGCGGAGGTTTTAATTTCTGTCTCGCGGTCACTGAGATCGGCGCGGACCCGGCGGCCATGGACACATACCGCCAAAACTATCCTCACATGCTATTGACCAAGAATAGCCGATATACCAGGGTTACCAGATGTATTGACATAAACATTCAGGAATAGGTGTTTATTTTCTATTAAACTTAAGAATTTAGAAGGTAAATAGGAAGGGAAACCAATGAAAAGCCATATTGTAACACAGAAAAGCGCTCCAACTGCCTGGAGCAAGTAAACTACGTCATCCAGAAGGATACAACAATAATATTAATGGCAATTATTAATGGTAACTACTAACCATATGAAACAATTGTCTATAACCCAAAAAAAAACATTTTAAAAGTCCCAACGCCGACGAAATTTCAAATATTTGCAACTAAGATCCGAAATATATATGCTAAGAATGTTTTAATCGAACATCTCAAAAGTTAAAAAAAAAAAACCGAAGAGACTTAATTTTCACCACACAAGAACGAACCAACATTATCAATATTCCTAAATTTAAAACTGTTTTTGAACAAAGGAATTATAAATATCTCTCCACTTAGCTATATAATTCAATTTCACCGGCCATAAAAAAAAAAAGAAAACGAAAATGTTTTCAAAAATCAAAACAAAACCTTGCTCAAAGAAATCAAAGAAGAGGAGTTATCCAGCATCTTGAAGAACTTCGTACGAGCTTAAAAGCAATCAGGTTTTAAATAAAACCTAGTCCGCCTCATCACAGGAACCCCTAGTGAGGAGGACTAAGTATAACATCACATATTGTCTTACTAGCTTTGTAAAATTTTAATAACTTAATGAAAAAATATTTATTGAAACTAAATTTAAAATATATATATGTATGTATATAATGGACATTAGAAGGTTGTGAAGTAGTTGGCTATTCAGATGTGCACTCTAAAGACAGCTGAAACTATTTCAAGCAGAGTTTCTATTCTGAAGTATGGTTTCTCGCCGGAGCAATACTGTATAAAGCGAGTAGAGTATATTCTACTCTAAAACAAGTCGATATACTCTTTTTGTTGTATTATAATTTATTGAATAGATGTAAAATAATATGTACATTAATTAAATTTAGCACTCCGGGTTTTGAAACTGATCCCAATGCCTCTATGATCGTCAAAAGATATTAAAATAATTTGTATGGTGTTCGTTCACACGGCACATGGGCCCAATAAGCTGAAGAATTCAGAATAAGAGCCGTAAACTCAACCTCTTAAAACAATTGTAAATTGATAAAAATTCTAATAATCCAAAGCTACTTTATTAAATGAACAAAAGAATATAATTCATTAATTGTTTTTGAATTTTCATATGAAGCGGTAACTTGGTGATGTGACATTATAATTTAAAAATTAAAACAATAACTTTGTTTACATCACTTTTATTTATACTTTTGCCGACCGGGTTCTATGTAGGCAAAATATCGCGTAATGTTAATATCCGGGTAAAAGAACACTTAAGATGTCTAAATAATAATGGGTTCTCCGAATTTGTCAATCATCTCTTAGAAACAGACCACATATTGAATAAAAATACAGGCACTAGTTTACTGCATAAAAATGGAACCGGCATTCGAATAGACAACTTAGAAGCGTTAGAAATAAGGAAAGCCAAAAACAAAAATAGTAGACTCATTACACATGTGTATCTTAGTTCATAGTTTAGTTGTATACTGCCCTGAAGAAGCTACAGTAGTAGCGAAACCCGCTCGGAAAAGTATAAATAAAAGTGATGTAAGCAAAGTTATTGTTTTATTTTTAAAATTGCTTTTGTGTTTAATTCGTAGAACTCTATTTAACGTAAATCAAATTTAATAATGTTTTTATTAAGTTTTCCACTTATTTTAGTTTTTATTATTGTGACAGCTGTTTCGGCTTTCAAGGCCATTTTCAACTAGGCACTTTGAGAATGGTCTTGAACGCCGAAACAGCTGTCACAATAATAAAAACTAAAACACTTGCAGAACTTAATAATGACATTATTAAATTTGATTTATATTAAACTTCAAAAAAATATATATTAAAAAAAAAAAATTACGTTAAAAAAAATATATATATTTTGATCGCCACTTCTAGATAAGTTCAAGGCGAGATTCATTTTAGACCATAACACAAGTAAGGGAAAAAAACCTCAGTATTCCAAATTAATTTTAATTTGGAAACGCCAATGAAATCCATTTTAATGCCATATAGTCAAAATTAAGAAACATTACATTGTAACCCCTAAATGGGGAAATTTTACCATTAAATAACCGTCAACATACTAAAAAATGAGTAAGAGCATCGGTGATAAAAATGAAAAATTTTGAAATAGTTTCATGAAAAGTACCTATGTAGAAGAAATGTAAATAGTTCGTTGGTAAGTGGCTTAACCACAGGTTGACAATGCCTTCGGAAGTCGAAACAGCTGTCACGCGTATTAATAATTATCTAGCAGAACTTATTTTATAAATAAACCTTTTTTTTTAAATTGAACATCAACATGTTTGTAGAAAGCAATTGCTTTGTGGTTTGAGATATTTATTAAATAAAACATTTTTTTAAATATCATGCACACCTCACACCTCATCCTGACTATAATAAATAATAAAATTCATTTTAACATTTTTCGTAAACCTACTTACACCGGCATTACCATACGCAACACATGTAATCATCCATCTCCCACAAACACTCCACGTTTCATTCTATGGTCCATCTTTTTGTCACGTCATCAAATGAATTAACAATTATAAAAAAATTGCGCTGAACAATGGATATAATTTGAACCTTATTGTTATAATCCTAAATTAAAAACTAAACCAAATAGCTACACATAATTACTTATGTGCTAGTTCTCACAATAAAATCGGCGATAAAAATCTTGGTTACCGTCAGCGTAGAGTTCTATATATCAATATTTTTTCCTCCTATAGCGTAAAGAACCTTCCATCTGAAGTGAGACCGGCTTTTTATACAAATAACAATATAGGTAAATTTTATGTTCAAAAGATAAGGACGAACAACTATGCCACGCCTGCATCTATAAATTAAATTGTAATAACTATTCGGATTTTTATACCGGTGAACATCTTAGATGTTCAAATAGCAATGGATTTTCGGAATTCGCCAACCATCTCAATGAAAAGATCATACATTTAATCAGAGCACTTGCGCAAATATTCTATAAAAACATGGTTTTCACATTATATTAGATAATTTAGAAGGATTAGAAATAAGGAAAGCAATTAAAATTGAAAATAATATTCTTATTAATCAGCTAATTTATCACACATTCCCATATTACATATCTTTCCCGTTAATTCAAAAGTTCCCACTTCTTCTTAACCCTTCCTCCTTTAACGTTCTGTCTCGTTATTTTTAATGTGTCGTCCCATTCTGTTACATGTAAGGAAATCTCTGTATCGCTGTTCCAATCTTTCGTATCATATTTTGTCTCCTTCTTTTTGTACATCTAAACTATATATATAGTTTAGATATATATATATATCGACGGTCACAACGAACAATGTCGGATGTGCAAATGGTATCTTCTTACTAGAGCTGTTTAAAGTTTCGTTTCTATGTATTTAGAGTTTCACGTCAGTATTTTTATTATTTTTGAGATAAAGAAATGTAGTGTAGTTTTTAATATTTTCCATAAACTCCTATTTATTTCTTTGGAAAAACATATTATTGCAACTAGTACAGCTCTTATGCAAAGTTACCAATTTTACACGACATTGTTCATTGGAACCGTCGATATGGTTGCTCTATGTATTTCTCTATAGTTTTAAATTTTGCCCTGACGAAGCTTGAGATAAGCGAAACCGGTTGGTGTTGATTTTCAAAAACAATAGTGATTTAAAACAAAGTGTTTGTCTTATTTAATTCATAATAATATGTAGTTAGCATTAAAATGTAAAAACTTTAAAAAATGGAGTTAAAACTTGAAAACAATTTTAAAAAAATATATGAAAACTTTTTTTTTATAATTTATTAGTCGTAACGGGAGTTGGAGTTTATTTAAAAGCATTACTCATAAACGCAAGCATCTAATATATCTATCGTCCGTGTAGTTAGCATTTCCCTTATATTATTTATGATGCGATCTTACAAAACTGCGTTACAACATTTTACACTGTTATTCAATCACAACCGTTATACTTCTTTTCCATTATATATCTCAGGCAGTACACCGGCAGACATCCAGTACCTGTGTATATTTAAAACAAGTTAATCATTTTGCAATCTCTGTGAGAACTCGTTCTTAATCTGCGTGGACCATAAACTCTGAATAGTTGTAATAAATGGAGCACTTTTTACTTGCTTATTAAAAACAGGTACGTTCACTTCCTTACCTAAAATGAACCCGCAGTCGAATGAAAATATATTATGTCCCCGTGCTGGATATACAATATCACATATTTGTTTTTGTTCCGAGTACCCACAAATTAAAATAATAATAAGTTATAATATTTGGTCAATTTGTGTCGCCGTTTTTGTTAAAAATCGCTAACTAACCATCACGCCGTTTGTCCGTAGGGGTAGGCAGAGAGGACGGACCGCCAAACAACTCGACACTTCGTGCTCCATTCACATTCATACGCTGTCTCATACATTCTCTTCTGTTATTTCAACTTCTGACATAGCCCGACTCCTGTATTTAATTCGCTTGATCGTGCCATGTCCTCCTCGGGCGCCCCCGGCTACTTCTTCCATTCACATTAGAGTCATTATTCTGCTTATAATATTTTCTACTACATGCCCAAACCATCTATGCATCCCTTTCTTAATCTTACGCATTACTTTAGAGCGGAAAATATGCAATGTGTTTTTTTTTACTTTTTTTTCATCGTTTTTCGTATAAATGATTTTTTTATAAGGTTAGTGCAACTTATCCGCAAAAAAATTATAATTTCATCAAATGAAAACTGTCATATTATCAATTATCACATTTAGTAAATACGGTTTAACCCAAAGTTATAATTAGAGGTTCTGTAAGTTCCACGAATAGGATCTATCAGGATTTTCAGTTAACAGCGGGGATTGCCCAGAATTGGACATTGGTGGGAAGACTCGGGGCGAGCGTTTCGAACACAAGCGTTTTAAGTTTGCGATTTGAAACCATTCAGTTAAGATGTAACTGAATTTTAAATGAACATGTCTAAAACCAATTTTAATATGTTGCGGATAAATTGTTATTGATAATTGAATTGGGATGGAGACAACCAGTTGTGTACAGATTGTTGAAAAATTATGAGACCCATTATTTTATTTTAACTACATGTATTTCATTTACGTTTAAATTAGTATCCACTTTTTATTGGAAAAAATGTCGTACACTCGTAAATATCCGATACGTGCATAATCAAATAAATGTATTGTTTTCTTTGCCATCCCATTACAGATTCATGCAGAAAAAAGTTTATTATTAGCGCGACGTATACGAGTATTTCAAACAAACAGAAGTTGGATGGAAGTGCATCACAGCAAACCCTAAAACTTCCTTTCAAGAAAAATCGAACCATGATGATCAATACAGTTCAACGTGGATTTATGTAAAGCAATAGTTTCGGACAATATTCCTCTGAAAAAATTAAACATTCCAAATTGAAAGCATTTTCTTAAGAAATATTGCAAGATTACTATTCTCGATGAGTTGACTTTGCGAAAGGGGAAGCGTCGATTTTACGAGTATATATAAAGGAACATTAATTAATATAAAAAATGCTGTAGTTGAAAATTATTTTTACATTGTATTTGATAAAACCACAGATGCGCGCGGTAGATATATCGCACATACGTTAATTGGCATATTAAGCCGCGTCTCCTGCGAATATTTTTGAAAACATTTACACAAAAGCATAAAACAAAGAGGCGTTACCGTACACATTTGTGTGCGCATACACAATGTTTTTGCTTTCCGTCACCGATGGAGAACATTTCCCAAGAGGGGAAGGGGGGAGGGTTTATTTCATCCACCGCAAGGTACGTGTCTGTCTATGAACCCGATACTTCATCAGTCACAACATAAATCGGACCGTTTTTTTAGGTTATGTGTTAAGTTTGCTTATATATCAGTAATACTAATAATTTATTTAACTGTTCTGTATTTTCTTATTTTGTCTGTTATTTCCAATAGCATTACAGCCTATTATTATTATGCACTTTTTTAAAGGACGCATTTTGATAAACACATTCATTGACCATTGTAGAAAATAATATTGACATAACCTAAATGAAATATGAAAACGGAAAAAAAAAGACAGAAAATAAAAAGATTTCAGTCGCATCTGGGACTCGAACCCAGGACCTCTACCTATCCGGGGCAACCGCTTAACCAACTTAGCTAATGATACCAGTTCAATTTATGTCTTCTTCATCGATATCATATCTCAAATTCAAGATTTCTCAATATTATTCTCCATTTTTTATCCCATATTATTGGCAGCTATCTTTATAATGATTGCAAAGTTCCGAAGGAACACAATTGCAAACTAGACAGTGTCTCGGATTAATATTTTCTGTCATTTTTTCCGTTTTCATGTTTCATTTAGGTTATGTTAACATTATTTTCTACAATGATTAAATATTAAAATGAGGTTTTTAAATCTCAATAAAAATAATTAATAATTAAAAATTGAATACATTCATTGATATTTATATTGTTTTTTTTATTCAAACAACAAATAAAATAATTATTTATTGTTTGAAAAGTAAAGTGGTATATACAAAGTGTATTTTCAATTATATAATTAATAATGATGCCACAAAGTTATCAATCATTTGAAGAAATTATAAAATAATTATATTTTACTCCAACCTATAAAAATAAGTAACCAAAACAAAACATTTCACCAGGAGACGGAATGTGCATGAAAACAAATGTTTTTGTGTATGGTCTTTTGTGTAATGTTTGGAAAAAATATTCGTAGGAGACCCGCCTTTAGATGGAGAGAACCCGGGGAAATCATGTGTTTTTGCTTCGAAGCTACTAGAAAAAACCTAATAATTTGACAATAGCGAGATTCGTGCAAGACTCAGCAACAATTCTTTTTCTTGCCTGATGTTATCCCATCAGAAAAGTTTATTTTATTTTTATCGGATGCGGCACCTAATACGGTAAAGACAGCACAAAATTTAAAAATATTTCATTTTACTTTAATCCATGTGACCTGTTTGACTAACGGCATAAACAGAGTTGCAGAATATGTAAGAGAGCAGTTTCCCATGGTAAATGACCTTATTAACTTTATAAAAAAAGTACTTCTCAAATCTCCAACACGCATTCAATTTTACAAAAACAAAAACAAAAATTTTCTGTTATAAACAACCAATATTATACCTTGTTGGGGCCCATGGCTTGAGGCAGATATATTAAATACTAACAAGTACGATGAAATTAAAAGTGTTATTGACGATTTGATCGAGTCTTCCTCCGCCGCTCTATCACACTCGAAAGATCTTTTTCTAATATGTTATTAACTATTTGGTGCTTCCTCTTCGGACTGCATCCCTGAGTTTCGTCGTCGACTCATAAAACTGAGTGATAGGTAACTCAATCTTATCAATCTTAATAATATTATCTTTTTTTAGTACTCAATTTTAAACGCATTTTTGTTCCTTTTTCTAGATATATTAGATTATCATACCATGTCAATACTAGCTTTTTTCCCTTCTGTAAAAAATAACTAAACTTGTCAATTTGACTGTCGCCAAACGGGATTTGTTCCTAGTTGGGTAGTCAAAGCTTTTTTAAATGATTTTAAATAATGTGTGTTTCAAATAAATAAATATTATAATTGTTATTAAAATGCGAAGGTAAAGAAAAATTGAATATTTATAAAAACAAATCACTCTATCGTATCTACAATACTATTACGTTTAGAAAGTACAGTTGTTTCATTAGTAGAGTCAATTGCTCTGATAAACTCTGATTTGAATCGGATTGCAAAAAAAACCCTGGAGTAATCGAGTCGGATGTTCTAAACAAATTTTACTTAGTGATAGAAAATAATTGTTGAACATGTTTTCAATTTTTTTTTTATTTATATTTCGAACATTTTTATTGGTGACTGAAAATAACTTAAATGTTCATGATTTAGAAACAAAAATTACTCTCTTAGATTTAGATGTATCTTGAATTTATTTTCATATTAATATTAATAATAAAAATAATTTATTTTTTAATTTCTGATGCAAATTTGTTTTCCAATATTTTATAATAATTTTTTCATTAAAATTTTTGTTTAATTACCTACATCACTCAATTTTTGTTTATGTTTATAATTTGTCTATTCTTACATTATTGTGTTATATGTTTATCATTTGTATATACTTAACATTGTTATTATTTTCGTATTCTATATAATTCCTGATGAAGAAATCATCTTTTTTGAAATATGTTCACGTTAATAAAGTGGTGAATACAAAATAATATATAATTCGTTTATTAATAATGAAGCCACAAAGTGAATACCAATCTCTTGACGAAATTTTAAATGAAAATTCAAGTAAAATTAATAATGGCGCCACAAAATAATTATACATCTATTGAAGAAAATATGAGTATCTAACTAACCAACATACTTACACTACAATGACAAAACCTTCAAATCTATCAAGCATTCCAAAATTAAATACATCCTTTGGCCAGAAAAAAGAAATATAAGGAATTCCAGTCCAATTTTTTATCAATATTAACGTTTAAACTTAAATACCAGTATATTTAGTTTTTTTTTACAAAAGTTAGTTTTCATATTTCAAAAATTTTTCAAATCCTGCCAAAACGCTCTAAATCTATTTCTAGTCGGTTTCGTTCAGTTTTGGGTTAAAATGGGAAATGTCAAAACAAGGATGAGCTTTACCGTACATAATTTTATGTTCTATTCATGGTTAACCATAACTAAATATAAGTAATGAAATTATGTACCTTTTTAGAAACTTTAACTCGAAGAATAATAATAGTATTGAATATTAACATTATTATAATATTCGATTGATAATTGGTTTACTCGTGAATATTCTAATTTCTTCCATTTATAATATTTTTTTTTATATTGAACAACAATTATAGAGCTTGAAGTCACCCAAACTAAATTAAAATTTTGTCAAAACTAAAAAAAATGCGTATTTATCTATAATTCCGTAATAATCCATAAACAGAATGCGCATGTGACGTCAGGTGTTCCAAATACAATGGTACCAACATAACAAGTTGTTTTTATGAGATGATTTTTTATTCACTTTTCAATAACGATTTATATTTAATTAATTCTAAGTATGATATAATGAAAGTTATGTATTCAGAATCGGCGTTTGCCGATCTATATGAATATATATTTTTAAAGCCATTATATTTTTCATTGAAATTTCTTTATTGTATAGTGCCCGAATGATATCAAAAATAACAACAAGACAAAAAATTTCAAAATACGGCTAAATAAACGTGAAGATGAGGAAATCACAAAAATTATGAAATCAATACAAGTATCCGTAACGCCAACACGACAATCTATAGTCCGCCTCGGAACAGGAATCCATAGTGAGGAGGACTGTGAATAAAATAAACTATTCTAATATACTCGTACTTATTTTTAACAATGTAACATGATAAATATGAATGTATTTTAAATAGAATTTAATGAAAATAAAATAAAAGTTTGTTACATTAAAAATCATACATGAAATCATAAATGAAACTGATAGCAGCAATAATTCTAAGAACTCTTTGATGTGCAATGAACCTTGTAAATGATCGTGAAAAAGGTTTTCCATGAAATATTTTCTTGGAAATTATAGTCTTTTGAAAAAATACGTTAGGATTAAGGAACAAAGCCTTCTTTCTGTAAGATCAGTGGCGTATCAAAAAATATATTTAGGAATCCCCTAATGGTAAAGGAGAACATAACTAAAATATAATATCTATAGTATATACGAGTAAACTAAAAAACAGTAATTTCGGGGAAGCTTAAAAGCTTGCGCGATTGCGTTATGCTCGAGGAAAGGAAGGTAATTATTAACGAGGTTGCCAATTCAAAAAAATATATATAAAAACAATGTTTTTAAATATTCAATTTATTTTTTATAACTTATTGAAGTTTGTAAACATCATTGTAATATTTAATCATTGAAGAAGATAATATTAACGCATCCCAAATGAACCACGAAACCGAAAAAACAACAGAAATTAAAAAGATTTCAGTCGCATCTGGGACTCGAACCCAGGACCTCTACCTTTGCAATCATCATAAGGATTGCAAGAAACTTTGCAATCGTCATAAGGATAGCAGCCAATAATATGGGATTTATAAAAATGGAGGATAATATTAACAAGTCTTGAACATGAAGTATGATATCGGTGTAAATGTCGTAAATTGAACTGGTCTCTTAATGTTTTGTTTATCCGGCGGAAAACTTCATATCATACGTTCTTTACAAGAATACAATATTACAGGGGAAACATAACATTATTAGTGAAGTTAAGTGCATCTCTGCTCGGATAAGCCTCTCAATTACTGTTTATATCAGATGCTGCTGCTTGAGATGGAGAGTAAAAGCTCCGAGTTAATTCCGACAATAAACGTAACACCACTGTACCCAACTTTTCACATGAACATCCGATCCCCACCGATCAAGCAATATTAATGAACTTCGTGGGAAATCTCGCAAAAAGAGAGACACATCAACATTCTTGCTTTCTCACAAATCGACATTGACAATAAAACTTTTTTATGCAGTGGCGGGTGGATACTGGATGGTTGAGGTTACAGACATGACACAAACCTTTCTCTGGAAAGTCTGACTTCGTTAATTTCCATTGGAAAGCGAGTAATAACAACTTTGGAGGTTATTATTTCTCACACGCGACTTCCCAGAACCGATGCGGCCGATGTGACACGGCAGGCTGTATCCATACAACATACAACTGTAGAATTATACAACTGTATGGTAAAGTTTCCGTACGGGACTGTACGGGGTATTGTACCGAGCCCATGTCAAATTGGACGTTTCATACCTTGTTTGTGTGGAGAAAAGTGTTGGGATTAACGCCGAGTCAGGAGGCGGGTGATGGAAACGGGCAATTGACCGGAAAACAAGTACACCTTTTCAGCTATGTAAGTACCCCTCCCATTCAAAAACCTTATATGTTAAATTAATATTAGTCAGAGCTTTACAAGAATGATATTACCAGTGAGGAAATCATTATTTTTTTGACTTGTAAAAAAAGAGAGATAATAAAACATTATTTGCTTCTTGTGAGCAACAACATAAAGTTATACTGGGTACATTGTATTCGCATCCTGTTATTATCTTACTAAAAATTATTTTACTTAAAATTATTTTATTTTATTTTTTAAATTATTTTTAATTATTTATTTCGCAAATATTGAGTGTTACAAATACAAACATTATGCTAAATTACAAAATTAAATTAAGTTCTTTAGGTACCAGCACATTTTTAAAATGTGTTTTTTTATATTTTTATTAACCTCCTTGGAGGTCTTGAGGAAACTAATTTTCCTCAGGGCCTATGTCATCGTTGGGGATGATGTGTGGATGGTATTTTGAAGAAGAGGAAGTACTGGGAAAGAAATGGTATGAGAGGTAGGTAAGAATCTGGTGGTCGAGAATATTTCCAGGAGTGATGGGCGTATTAATCCAACCCTCGTACTGCGGTGCGAGGCGATGGGTCCAGAGAGTGCGACTGTAGAAGTCATGGGTTCTCTCTCAACCGTCCTCTCTCGAGCCGGCCCAACACACAACTAGTGAGCAGACGCATCCGTCTCCAAGACCTAGACAACCTTACCCCCCATAAACCCGGACACCCCAGTAAGTCAGGAAACGTAGCGAACTAGTTGGGTGACTTATGGCACATTTGGTTATCCAATAAATGATTCCCGGGACGGTAGTACCCATACTGATCAAACGCAATGCGTTAAAATAAACACTATCTGTAGTCATCCTCAAAAGAGAGTTAGTGGTGGATCACAGGGTAGCATTTTAAGCCCCTTATTATTTCTAATGCATATTAAAAATGTATGCAACCTACAAATTTGTGGATAAATCATAAAATTTGCCGATGATACGGTTGGCTATCTAACGCTATATATTGGAATGAAGTCTTTAAAACGGCAGAAAATGGTTTACGTATGATTTAAAATTGGCTTGATGCACACAACTCTGAATACAGATAAAACAAAAAAAAATTACTTGCCGAATCTCAAAAAAGCTATTACCATTGCAGCACAGCCTCAAACTATACAGCTGTAACTCATTTTCAAACCCGTTTACTTGCGCTTCGATAAATAGAGTTGAACATATAAAATATCTTGGTGTACACATGAACGATCTTCTTAAATGGAATGTACATGTTACAAACCTAACGACAAAACAGAGGAAACTCGTCTATTTCTTTAAAAATGTTAGGTATGCGTTGAATAGAACACAATTGAGATAAGTTTACTGTGCGCTTTTACAATCATCTCTTGAATATGGTTTAACGATTAATGATTTAATTACCAATTTAACGTATGTGGTTATTTTAGTTATTACACGCGTCTGACGGTGTGCGCGGTATTGTGTATACTTACCAATACTTACCAAGCGCTTTCGTTAAAGTTTGTCGCGGAGATATTAATAAAAGAAGGGTCACCATTTGATTGATTTATTTCTCAACGCGTACAAAGTTCAGAAGGTAAAATTAATAACTAGGAGTGATTGTAATATGCGAATCGACAAGTCACTAGTATATTGTACAACACGTCCGATTCAGCAAGACGCAGGAAAGCGAATGAATATTTTGTTTTACAAACAAAAGAGGGCAGGCTGATCGTCTTTTATCTTTTAGTGTTGTCATATTTAAAAAGAATATAATTCAAATGAATTTATGGTTGTTCAGTGCTTGCATATTACATACCTCCCACCCAGTTTTTTAAACGACATAAAATTAAAATTATGTAAATGTGGATGTAACATTATAAATTTCCTTAAGTATTCTTACAATTATCTTTGATGTATATTAATAAACATAAAGTTATTTTTAGAATAATGTCTTAACAAGATTAAAGTAAATTAAAATAATTGCGCTGAATTTGCATATTGCAAATAAGTTAAGATAATCGCATTCAATATATTTTTATCTTTAGGTAAAAATTATTTAAAGATGAAGTAAAAATTATTTAAAAATGCATCATCATTTTTATAAGTCTCCTTAAAATGTATTATTAGTATATAAAATTATTAGTTTAAATAAAAATACTTAAGCTACTTCCTTAAATAAACATTTTTGCTTTGTGGAGCAAAGAAAAGAATCAAGTGAATTATGATTGAATTCAAATCGTTAATTCAGACTATTTAAGCTTAATTACAATGTACATATATCTGCCAAATGTAATACAGAAGTATTTGAAATTATTCATACGAAGTGATTTTCTTATCACTGGAATATGAAAGATTCTCTTATTAATAAATTCATGTTTAAAAGTTACATGTTTTTAAATAAAAGTTAAATAACAATAATACTAGAGTTCAAAATTTCATACAAAGATTGTAAACTTTAGTATCAGTAACTTAAAATTAGCTATGACTTGAATGTTCTTTAAACATTATTTTTTATTTCTTTTTAGCTTAATATGGTTTTGTAGGAAACAAAATAATTAGTTTTATTTGCCAAATTAATTGCGTTACGACAGGTATCTGTCGGGAAAATGTACTCTGCGACCAGATCTTGTTCTCTTGATTTCTGGGAGTGGTTCCTGGACAGATGCGTAAGCTGGCACGTTATCTTCTACAGGTATGAAAGCAGGTTTCAGTCGGTCTATGGAGACACGTTTAGGCTTTCGTTTTACGCTGATGACAAAAGTCTTCTCATCGCGTTCTTCTACTTTGTAAGGACCTTCATAAGGGTTTTGAAGGGGTTTTCTTCCACCGTCTGTTCTCAGAGAGACGTGGGTAGTCTGAGCTAAGTCTTTATGTACGAAGCACTTTCTTGATCCACGAGCGCTGGTAGGTGTTGGCTTGATATTTTCAAATTTTCTCTGCAATCGATCGACGTAGGTATCAGGTTCTTCTCTAGGCGTTTCGATGAGGAAATCGCTAGGTAATCTTAATGTTCTACCTGGTGAGTTCAGCATGGGAACATTATAGATCTTTTCGAACTGTAAATCTCAATCCAACTAGGATCAGTGGGAGATTTTTCAACTAGTTCGGCTCGCCACTCGCCATAAGAGATGCTTTCAGCGTACGATACTATCTCTCTTTTAGGCCATTGGCCTTTTTTTGATAAGCGGTGGTCCTTGTATATTTGATACCAAATTTATCTGTTATCTTCTTAAATAAGAAGTTCTCGAACTGGCGTCCCTGGTCTGTAGTAATCGTCTCCGGGGTACCGTGACGATCTAACCAGTGGTCCATCAGTGCGGTTGCTACTGCATCTGCAGACTTGTCCTTCAGTGGGACAGCTACAGGCCAGCGGGTGAATCTATCGATCATTGTCAACAGGTATTGATAACCGTTGCTTGCTGTCAGAGGGCCAACTAATTTGATATGAAGATTAGGGAAGCGGTCTTCTGGTAAAACATATGTCGAGAGTGGAGCTACTGTATGTTTTGAGACTTTCGCTTACTGGCAAGGAATACATTGTTTGACGAATTTTTTATATCTTTCGCCATCTCTGTTCACATGGAAGCTGGAACAAAAGGTCTGACATGGCCAGTTGATATGTCACACCATAGTGATCTGTCTGTGCCGGGTATCACCATTTGACGCAGGGAGAGGCCGGTGTCATCTTTCGCCTTAATAAATTCGTCGTTTTGACACTGCGCTTCTGCCATCTTCCCATGGTCAATTTTAGTAGGACAGTATATCTCCTCAATGCGGGATAGGGTGTCAGCTACTATATTCTGGAGTCCAGAGATGTGCCTAATATCAGTTGAGAACTGTGCAATATAATCCAACTGTCTTTCTTGACGTGGAGAGCTAGGGGCTCGTTTCTTGCTAAAGGCAAAGGTGATCGGCTTGTGATCAGTATATATTATGAAATTACGTCCTTCAGCGTTGTTACGGGATTATTTTACGGCTTCGTTAATGAATATGCGTTGTGTTCTTCCATCTTCAATTTGCCGTTGTCTTCTTCCGGAATTACGATGAGGTTTGGCGTACTTGGTTCTTCGTTGGGTTTTTCTTCACGATTGGTCATTACATAATTCCGTCAGAGTTTTATGCAGTAAATATGGCAAAAAGTATGGCAAATATGGCAAGATAATGTTACAAATATGTCAAGATTAGAAAGTATGTTAAAATAATTTAATTTTAAAATTCGTTGTCCATATTAATTTAAAATTTTAAATCTCTAAAAGTTTTTTAAAATGTAAAAACGGTTGAAATCTTTCATAGGTTATGAAAAAAGAGTATTTGAAAATTGTTTGTCAATTGTTTAAAGAAATGAATTCTAACAAATATTTGAATTTTGACAAACAAATGAATTGTAATATTCTTGATGTTCAATTGTTCTTTGTAGCATGTTTTTTAGGAACACATTTAAAATTGCAAAATGTTTAGTAAACGATCACTAAATATTAAATAAATGAAACTAAATATTGATATTTATCTAACAAACTTATAAATTAAACTGTTTTTTAAACATTTACGTGTTAGATGTTCTTCTTATGTAGCTCTGCGATCGGGCCATTCGATGTTTCCAGAACTTTCTGTCGGCAGCGCCGATTGTTCAGCTACACTATGCCACGATGTTTTTAGGTTATTTTTTTTTTTGCTGGAATAGAGTGTAAAAAAGAGATTAGTTCTTTTTTAAAAATAATGAATAGAAGAATGTTTAATTAAGTCACTATTTCGTTGATTTGTAATATTTTAGAGACCTTTTACATACAACGTTTTTATTTGAGCATGTGTTGATTGATTTGTGGTAGATTTTACGTAATTCATTTAGGAATACGATAAATAATGTAATAAAATCAATGCTGTGAAATAATATTCTGTTATTATTCGATAAAAATCAAGACATATTTGTGGATTGCATATTTAATTATGGATTATGATATTATTCGTTCCGATATAGCTTCTAACCAATTCCACGTGTTGGTTGAAATTACCGTAGTAATCCCTGTATACGCGAGGCGTATTTTTTTAAAATTACTGAGGCTAGATATTATTTATTTTTTAACAATTATTAATGATTATTAATTAAAAATGGACTTACCAGAAGAAAGCCTCAGGATTCGACTTCCTACTCCTGCTGAATCGTTCGTCTTCTTCGCGTGTTTATTCGGGGTCACCAATTTAACGATAAAATGATTTAATGGTGTAACGGTTAATTAGTTAATTAATTAATCACGATACTTACCATAGCGCTTTCGTTAAAGTTTGTCGCGGAGATATTAATAAAAGAAGGGTCACCATTTGATTGATTTATTTCTCAAGGCGTACAAAGTTCAGAAGGTAAAATTAATAACTAGGAGTGATTGTAATATGCGAGTCAACAAGTTACTAGTATATTGTACAACACGTCCGATTCAGCAAGACGCAGGAAAGCGAATGAAGATTTTGTTTTACAAACAAAAGAGGGCAGGCTGATCGTCTTTTATCTTTTAGTGTTGTCATATTTAAAAAGAATATAATTCAAATGAATTTATGGTTGTTCAGTGCTTGCATATTACAATCCGAAATATAAAAACATGTAATTTTTTTTCACAATGTCATGCACTCATATTATATTATATGATGCCCTTGTGTATTATATATCATGGAGATCAGGCTATTACTATTTTTATTTAAAAAAAAGTGTTATCTACAAATTAAAAAAACCTTTCCCTTTATAACTTCTCTGTCAAGAACTTATACATTATTATACGTACATACTCGTATATATAATAAATATATTATATACCTACTATGTATAAAATAAATAAATAAATGTATCATGTTCTTTGTTTGTTAACTTAAAACCTTTTTTTTTTTTTCTGTACCCAAAATCATTTTAATGTTAAAAAACACGTAAAAGCCCATAGAGGTTAAAAAATTATAAAATATATTTAAAAAAAAAATAGATTTGATCCGGCACAAGTAAATATTTAATTAGTCTTTCTGGGGTATCCCTGACTTCTTCCATCCACTTACAAATCATAAAATACCATATTCCTTTCTCTATCCGTTGTCTTAATTTGATCACATTTCACGTACAGTCTACTTTGGTCCATCCTGGTTTCTGGTTTGCTTACAGACTACTGCATAGAGTTCTCTAATGATTGAATTTTCCACATCAGCCTTTCCATTTCTCGTGAATATATCTGTATCTGGGAAGCGTACGGAAGACTACTGCATAGAGTTCACTAGTGATTGAATTTTCCTCATCAGCCTCTCCGTTTATCGTTTATCGTGAATATATTATTGCTGATTACATAAACTCATCCACTTCCTCCGAGGTTATTTTATCCTTTATAATTCATATTTCAAAACCTTTTGGCAACATAAAGACTCTATACTCCCTTCACACAGCGTATATCCACCCTCACTTAAAATAAGAACATTTAGAATGAAAGAATCAAAGGCATTCAACGTAAATTCTTAAAGCGTATAATTTATAAATTTAATTTACACTTTGCAAATAATACCGAATCCTTAAAATTCCATAACTTCATCACGCTTCAAACGCGACGCTTAATATTTGATGAAATCTTGTTATTTAAAATTATGAATAATAGCCTGGACTCGCCAGAGCTCATTAACTTTATAAACATTCACATACCATCAAGACCAACCCGACAAACCGATTTTGCCCGCAAGCAGGATCAATCTTAGGATAAATTCTCCAATTTCCCGTATTTGTGAGCAATATAACGCACAATTTCACAATATCGACATTCTTCAAAATATCGAACCATATTAATAATAATTTTGACGGCCTCCATGGTCGAGGGGAAAGGCTCTCGACTACGAATCCGAAGGTCGCAGGTTCAAATCCCGACATGCGCAAGTAAATTTTATTTTATCTTTACATGTAGCAAACACTTTGTGGGAATACATAATTACAATAAATAAAATAAAATAACTTTGTTTCAATTCCACTTCATTATTTCTTAAAGTGGAATTGTATTACCTTGAATGCAATAATATTACAATATATTTTTATTCACCCCTGAGGAAGGTTTAGGTTGAATCGAAACCGGTTGGATGAAGAAATAATAAAGTGGAATTGAAACAACGTTATTTTATTGTATTTCTTATAAATTTGATTTAATTAATTTGTGCCGTTTCACAATTAATTCATTTAAAAATAATATATAGTATATTTGCGCACGTTCCAGAGTGGAAGATACTCTCAGTATGGCCCTGGTGAAAGACCACCATTCAGAATTGAAACGTTGCTTGAAATGGCTTTTAGCCGTGTTTGGTGACTAGATCTGATAGCCAGGTATTTCTCCACCTTCCGATTCCCCTTATCCTTCCCCTCCCCAATACCTTCAGCCTCACAACATTCCCCAATTGTGGATGCCATAGTCTCACTGGCTCCAGACGGTTGGGAGCAGTTGGGACTCTTGTGCGGTATTCATATAAAACAAAAAAATATGTTCAACCACAAATTAATGCACAAGTATAAAATGTATCGAGAGCATCTCCTGTCCCGATCCTATCTTCCTCTTCCTCTCCCCCTTCCTTCTTATTTTGTTTTTTCTAATAAAACATCTGTACTTAACCACTGTTAGCACAAGAAACTTTGTTGGCTTACCTTTTGTTAAACTTCCTTTGTATATATATTTGTATTAAAAGCTCTTTGTTTCTTACAAATAAATAAATCCCCTCTAAAAGACATACAAGTACAATGACTTTAAACAAACAAATCCATCAAAGGTTACGTAAATACACTAATCTTATTTTTGTTTTTCAGATGGTGCGGGAATTCCACATAGAGTACGAGGGAGAAATGGATCTTCAATTCGAGTTTGTTTTATGTCCAAAGATACCCGTGACCCTGAGATTAAGGGATCGTTGCTAGTTATGTAATAATTCATGTTGTCACTGGTACTAATATTGTTAAGCCGACCGACAGATCTTATTGACCAAACTACAATGCATAATCAACCTTCGCCTCATACATGTAACATGATTTTATTACATATTCGTCAAAAGCATTTACTTTGTGGTTTGCCATACTTGTAATATTAACACATACATTTGTTCTGAACCGCTCAATTAAACCCTTCAATGTAATATAATAATCTCAACCGGTTTCGGAAGTGCCCTTCCTTCGTTGGGAATAAATTGAAACCAAACTACCATACAAAATAATGATAGATACATGAATATATAGGTGTTGGAGTGGGAGCCGTAATTAGTGTATTTTCTGAAGGAACAAAGCGATTCACTGGAAAAATATCTAAAAGAGAAAGATATGAGAGATTTACTTGGCTATTCCATATAATAGAATTAATATTTAAGGATTTTCTAATATCCAACGCTTTTAAATTATCTAATTTTTTACCTTTATTATTAAGATGAAGAATTTGAACTCCTGTATTTTTATTAAAAATATGATAGGTTGAAAGAGGATGATTTACAAACTATTGTTACTTAAACATCTTAAGTTTTCCGTGATTCTCATATTTACATTACGGGATGTCTGTCCCATGTAGAACAAAAGACAGTCATTGAGTGGCCTTATTTATGGTCCTATCGATGTTTTTCAAGATTTTACCTATGGTATTATCTGTGTAGAAGCGGGTCTAATGTGGGTAGGCAAGTGCAGAAAAGTTTACCTATGGTATTATCTGTGTAGAAGCGGGTCTAACGTGGGCAGGCAAGTATTTTGTGCTAAGTGCAGAAAACTATGATATATACAAAATTCTACCATTGTCATTTAAAGGGATTGTTTAACCGCCCGTCCTTTGGGTTATTATTCAAAAAGTGGGTAAAAAAACATTGTTTTTTCATTAGATTTCGCAATAACAATACTCGTGACTAGTAACGTAACTTGTATGGGAGAGACGAAAATACCCGAACACATTTAATGATGGGCAGAATATGTATGTGATACCGGGTGATTTGTATTGGTATGTGGATGGTAATATCTGTGAACTGGTCCAAATTATTATATTAAATTTAATTGGCTCAAAACAAATGTTCGCTTTTCAGGTCAAAATGAAGAAATAAGTTATTTCATTTTATACGGTGTGGTGTGTATGGTATGCAAATTCCTCCTAAACTTTATTTTCTCACATTCCAGCCGTCAAAATCAAGTCCTTCCTTTTATTCAGTAGACATTTCAGTAAATACAATAAGACAATCTGTACTAGACCCGGGCAGATTCATGCGCAGCAGTGAATCCATTGTAAATTGCGATCGAGTGTGTCACGAGATTGAAATTATTCATTATTAATTCATTCATGTCAAGTGCGTCCCAAAGATACAATATTATTAACAATTGGGTGTAGAAAAAGAAGCAAAGACAGAAATCTCAACTAAACTCAATTATTATTTTAAAGTTGATACATCTTTGTTTAAACCTCGGTTCTGAATTGAAATTTCCATTTGTAATGACGTCATCTGGTGTTTTTCCGTTCGGCTTTCCGAACGCGCGGGCTGGCTTCCGAAACGAATGTCAGGAATTATTTCAATATAAGAATGTGTGCGCCATGTAGAACATTTTGTATGAAATGCGTGCGTTCGGGTACCCGCATCTGAATTCCTGATTCCAAAGCCAACCTTAGAAAATAAGTCTTACAAATCATACAGACGGTTCCAACGAACAATGTCGGATGTGTAAATAATTGGTAACTTTGCATAAGAGCTGTAGTAGTTTATGGCAAATATCAAAAACAACACTATATTTCCTTATCTCAAAAACCATAAAAATGTAGACGTGAAACTCTAAAAAAATAGAAAGGAAACATTAAACAGCTCTAATAAGAAGTTACCATTTGCACATCCGACATTGTTTGTCAGGTCATTTTTACTATGGCAACAGATTGTAGAGATTTATTACATTCCCCCAATGTGGAGAAAAGTGTTTGCAGGTCAATGGGTGAAAGGAAGATAATGTGTATCGTGATACTTAAGTATTCTAATCTAAATTGATGATTCTCTTGTTATGATTTATGTTGTATAGAATTGATTTTTATGTTAAAAAAAATTATAATTAATTACTTTATTTTGTCATAGGTTTTATTGTTAAACTGTAAATATTTATTGAAAATAAATTATGTAAAATAATCCCAGTAGAATAATCATTTGTTTTATTTTGAATTTACTTTTACATTTGACTTGGTTGTTTTAAGTGAAAAATACGTAGCACATTGTCCCGATAGAGTGATTTCACATTTCATACGACGGGAACGGGAGGAGTATGAAATAATAATATGACTACCTAAATTGAGAGTTACAAAAGTTTAGTTAATTTAAAGAATATTATTTGACTATTCAGCATATATTATTATGGCTGCACGTCAGGCGCGGTCCGTCCATACATGCTGTGGATGCTCCGCATCCCTTGTGTTTTAGGGTCAAAAAGCATTTGATGTCTTTTTTTCCTTAAAGAAACAAAGATTTTTTCTAGCGGTAAACAGCCTTACTGCAATTTGACAACGTCTCGTCCTCAGAGATTTAACACACACACAACGACACGACACACGGAGCAAGTCGAAATACTAATACATTCTCAATGCTCTAATGTCTATGTGCGGAAATACACAGATGGTACAGTGTGGATGCTGTGTTCTATTCCGTATCCCTAAAGTACGCATGCGCATGCGAATTAAGCCCTGCCTTCTAATATCTTAGAACAATGGATACGGTTTTGAGGAGAGCATCCAACGTGCAAAACGATTTTAATTCTTGTGGATATAATGCACAGAATAGCATACATATTTCGAGTCGATTTTTTAGAACGATTAGACATTTGACGTATTTTTGACAGTTTGGCTTGAATAACTGAAGCCGAGAAATTGAAACATTGGATATCCTTCGATTATCTATTTAATTCATTATTAAAAAATTTTAAAATACAGAAAATAACATGGTTACTTCACCGACGTGTTCTAACACTGTAAACTATAATAGTGAATTGTGTAGTCGTATAATTGAATCATTAATGCGAAAAAGTTTTGTGTCTCGGCCATTCACAGAAAAAAGATATTCTGCAAACTGGAAAACTGACTCCCATTTTGAAAATGACATCAAGAAATAAATAAGGAGCGTCAAATTGAGCTCAAATTTAATTAAATGAAAACTCAGGTGCCTGCGTTGTGGATTTTTTGTTGTGTAACGTAAATGATTAAAATAAATGGACACATCTTATCAGTAATTGCTTCTTCTTCATGGGCTAGTTTATAGATTTGTATATTAAATTTGATACTAGATATATACCTATTGTCAATAATAATAATAATAATAATTGGATTACATGTATAGCGCCGTTTTTGTGAAAAATCACCTCAAGGGCGCTGTACAAATCTTAATTCCTATTCTTTATCTAATTATGCACAGATACAAAAAAAAAACTTACCTGCAGCTGGCAGCTGGCAGGTCGCTTCACATGAACACAGTTTTATTAGAAAATTAAAGTATAGAGATGATATTTTTACAGTTGCTATTTCATCCTCCTTTTCTATTTTTCTATTGATGTTACATTTATTAGAAGATTGGTGGCACAAGAAGAGTTGGCATTTATTTGAAATACTTTTAATTTTTAGGACTGGAAAATGTTTATAAAATGACCTCAAAAAGCGTAAGAAGCTTCTAATGGATATTACCATTTTTTATTTATTTTTTACACCTTTAGTTATTTAGAGTGTTGCGGGCTGTGGACACATTTGCGCACCGATGGATGATTTTTTTAAACTTTTTCTATGTGACTTTAGGTGAGCACCGACTGGCTAGCCTAGCTATGCAATTTACGGGTGAATTTCTTCAATTTATGGATATGATTGTCTGAAGAGATGTATTTTAAGTTTAGTTCTGAATTCTGTCGAGTCTTTGATAATTCTTAAGTCATGCGGCAGTTCATTCCAGGCTTTAGGTCCTGATACTCCGAAAGCACGATCCCCGAACTTAGTATTAGGTGTGCGCTTTGGTTCCTTTAACCTGCCAATAGCTGATGACCATGCTGACCTAAGGGTGGACTGCCGTGAGTTGGTATTTTCGGGAATACACAGTTCTGATAAGTAAGCCGGAGCCATTCCGTTAAGTGACTTAAATACCATCCAGCAGAGCTTGAACTGGATTCTTTCAGGACATTTAAGCCAGTGGAGATTTTTGAGATGCTCTGAAATGTGAGAATGTTTAGATACACCGGTGATAAGTCTTGCTGCAGCATTGAATACTGATTGCAATTTGTTAATTTGGTATTTGGGGAGACTGGCATATATTCCGTTGCAGTAATCTAGACGTGACACAACGTACGAATTGAAAAGCAGTTTAGTTGCCTCTGGTGGCAGGTTTCTCCGTACTGAACCTATAATTTCTGTCATTCGTACAGTTTCCCTAACTATATTTATATACCCGTTGTTATAGTATTTTGCATAAAAACATTGTGATTTTGTACACAGTTTGTAACCACCGTTAGATAAAACATAAAGGTAACATTTATTCACATTTTTATACAGTAAATA
Source organism: Halesus radiatus (assembly GCA_022606495.2). Lineage (NCBI taxonomy): Eukaryota > Metazoa > Arthropoda > Insecta > Trichoptera > Limnephilidae > Halesus > Halesus radiatus. The sequence continues at coordinate 62,095 of JAHDVE020006303.1, forward strand.
TTTTATTTAAGATGTCTTGTATAACTACTATTACTTTACATGTATATGTTGTTTTTTGTTAATTTAGTGTGTTTAAATCGTATTAACATACTGGCAATCCTATTCAAAGCATATTTCTAAGTAATACACATAACCGGTTAGTAGCTGAGTTGACAAATGCCTCTGGTTCCCATTCGAGCATTGTGGATTAAATTACTCTGTCAGCTAAGTCCTCTATCATCGCACAAACAACATTTATCGCTTATAATGATGGTACCGATTATGTTTAAAAAAACTGTATTACCGACAGCCATTCCACATTTTGAAGCTTACGACTCTGGAGGTTTTTATATAGAACTTGAGAAAGATTGTCCGTGGGCAATTTGTAGTGTTATGAAATAGCTTTTCAAAGCACATATAGCATTAAAGGAAATAAGATAAAAATGATTGAACAGCAATTATTAGGTAGTTGAGATTGTTGCTGCTGTATTATTATTATATTAGTATTTTAAATAAGCCAGTTAACTATTGTTATTATATTAAACCTACTAACTTTGATATTAAATAAAACAAACACTTTGTTTAAAACCACTATATTTAATTTAATTGTCGACCGGTTTCGGAAAACCCTTCCTTCATCACGATTCAACATCTGTATCAGAATCTGCTTTATATGAACATGGAAATAATATTTTATAGGTAACCTTCACTAAGCCACCATTGGTCGCGTGGGGTCTTTCAACGCCCGGACTTTTGTAAAACTTAACTATCTCCTTACTTTATAAACCGTCCAAATTTCGAATGCTATAATAATCGGATGATTTGTATAGCGCCGTTTTTGTGAAAAATCACCTCAGGGGCTACCTTCCTAAAACGTACATAGCAACGTAAGGAAAAAACTTTTTGTGATTTTGAACTAACTTTTCTAAAAATTCTGGTATTTTGCATTGGGGAGCTCACCCCACGCGACCGACTGTGTTACAAAACTTAGCGTGACCGACGTCGGGTTAATCCAAATTTTCACAAAACGGTGCCTTACAATTATCATTTCAGTACTATATAATTAAAATAAATTATTAGATTACCATAAATAACGTGCAAATATTATCTTCTAAACTGAAGAAAATTAAGTTCATCTTTAAAAATCACCCTAAATATATGAAAAACAAAAATAATCTTTGGTTCATCAGTTTAATAAAATTCTAGTTTAATTAAATATTTTAAATTCAAATCCGCACTTTATCCTAAAGGGACAGCACCATAATAATGAAAATACATCGGTCATCGTGCGAAGATGCTCGCCACAAGTGCAGTGCAGGGTGAAAGACTAACGAACAAGTGAAAGACTAGTCCCAAGTGTGTGAAGTGGATGATTTACAATGTGTAGTATTGATTTACAATGTGTGTAGTAGCGATGGTGGTGGTAAACATAGTGTACGATCGGGCCACACTTCTCAGTCTTAACAGTTTTTTTTGACCCTTTAATAGCTACAAAGATATCGTTGTTTAACCTTGGACACGATACCATAACTCATAAAATTAAATTCCGTGGCTGTCGTGCAGGGCGCAATAGTAAGAAACATCTGTACAACAAAAATAAACAACGCATCGATATAGTAAAGACATTACCGATAACAGAACAGAGAAATGTGACCACGTCTATCCTCTGGAATTCTGTGAGAGAATATAACATATTAAAAACACGTGTGCAGCGACATGCTAACGTTAAGAGTAAACAACTGGGTATAGGAAGTTGGAACGTTCGACCTCTTAATAATAAGATAGATGAAGTAGGGGAGATTTTCAAGGAACAGAATCTGCATATCCTGACCTTAACTGAGACCTGGCATGAAAATGGCAACACTTTTTCTATAAAGAGGCTCCGAGCATTAGGGTACATGGCACTAGAAGAAGCTCGACCTAAAGAAATGACTACTCAGGATGACAACATCTCTAGCTTAAATCACGAGGGTGTCGCAATAATTGAGCGCCAAGGCTTACACCTGACAGAGGTGCATATCTAACAGTTGAATACTTGGGATGCCGAGTTTCCTCTGCAGGAGCATCTTTCAACAAATCACCGCAGACTTTTTCAATGAACTATCGTATTTCTTCGAACGGGTTGTAGGACTTCCCGACAATATATTCATAACAGGCAATATTAACATCCATCTAGAGCACCTTTTTTTTTTTTTATGAATACCGCACAAGAGTTCCAACTGCTCCTAACCATCTGGAGCCAATGTGACTATAGCATCCCCAATTGGGGAATGTTGTAAAGCTGAAGGTATTGGGGAAGGGAAGGAGAAGGGGGAGGGGAAGGTGGGAAAAATACCTGGGTATTCAGATCTGGTCACTAAACACGGCTAAAAGCTATTTCAAGCAACGTTTCAATTCTGAATGGTGGTCTTTCACCAGCGCGATACTGAGAGTATCTTCCACTCTGGAACGTGCGCAAATATACTATATATTATTTTTTAATTAATTAATTGTGAAACAGCACAAATGAATTAAATAAAAATTTACTTGCGCGCGCCGGGATTTGAACCCGTGACCTTCTGATTCGTAGTCGAGAGCCTTACCCCTAGACCATGGAGGCCGTCATATCACCTAGAGTCACCTAACACAATTCAATTTAACGTCTTATTAGATTCCTTCAGATGCCGTCAATGGGTTATTGCACCAACTCACGATGAGGAGGGAACTCTGGATATTTTTGTCTCGAAATCGAGTGGCCTATTCCTGGTAGCGAACAGTGCGGATGTAGGACTATCAGATCATAGACTAATTCGCTCTGATATCGATTTTAACCCACGGAAAATCCATTACCTAACTATCACAAGAGCATGGCGTAGTTTTAACTTTGACGATTTCCTGACAGAGCTAAATGCCTCTCCGCTTTGCACACAGAGCCTTTGGGAAAAAGAGACACCAACCAAACTGGCAGAAAATTACAACACCATACTATCAAACCTCTTAAATAAATATGCTCCAACATCTACAAAAACTCGTCGAGTTCGAAAATCTGACGACTGGTTTGATGAAGAGTGTCGAATTCAGAAGGGAGCGATGCGTAAATTGGAAAAGTCCTAAAAAAGTTGGGGGTTACCTCACGGGATGATTGGATACAGGCTCAAAAAGAGTACACATTCCTTTAACGGATGATAGATTTGACGGTATGTTGTGTATTAGTATCTTAATACTTACCAAGTGTCTCTCGTTAAAGTTTGTCGCGGAGATATAAAGAAAAGAAGGGTCACCATTTGATAAATATATTTCTCGACGCGTACAAATTCAGAAGGTTAATTCAAAAGCGAGGAGTGATGTAAATGCAATTAGCAAGTCACAAGGATGTACTACTGCACGACCGATTCAGTGAGGGGCAGAAAAGCGAATGAATCGAGAGCTCTGTGGATAACAGATCGTCGGTCGATTGTCTTTTGTTTGTAGGGACACCATATGTAAAAATAAATTTATGGCTATTAAGTTGCTTGCATATTACAATCCTAATTCGTTCAAAAAGGTCTGAATATTGGACAAATAAGATAGAACATAAAAACCCACGTCGTCTTTGGAACTCGGTAAAGACGGTAGTTGCCGATGTTCATACACAAAATACAATAGATACTGCACCGGAAATCTTCTCTAAGTTTTTTAATGAAAAAATTGAGGCTATAGGCTCCCTAATAACCTCCGCTCCACCACCATCATTTACAAAAAAACAATAGCGGAACCATTTCTGCCTTCAAATCTACATCCCTCGAAGAAGTAAGGAAGCTAATACTAAATTCACTGAACGAGCAGTGTGTACTCGAGCCTATTCCGACGAGGCTACTGAAGAAGAGTTGCAATGAAATAGCTCCCTTCCTAGTTCATCTTTTTAATAATTACTTAGCATGGGTGATTTTTCAAAATCACTTAAATCAGCCGTCGTAACTCCATTATTAAAAAAAACCCCAATTAGACGCTGAAGATCTTTCAAATTACCAACCCGTTTCAAATCTTCCATTTGTATCTAAAATATTACAAAAAATTGCTGCTTCACGGATAGTTTGTCACATAAATTCAAATAAACTGTTAACTAAATACCAATCTGCATAAGGAAGGTTTCACTCAACGGAAACTGGTTTACTACGAGTTTTGTCAGATATAACTCTTGCCATCAAGTCGGGTAAACTGGCACTTCTTTCAGTTTTAGACATGAGTGCCGCTTTTGACACGATTGACCACGTTTTGTTTATTATACGATTGGAAGAATCCTTTGGTTTAAACTGTGGCATTAAGACTTGGCTGACATCATATTTACAGAATCGTGTACAAGCCGTGAAGGTGGGGCAACACCAATCATGCTATGCAACCCTTTCATCTGGAGTACCCCAGGGATCCGTCCTGGGCCCACTACTTTTTATCCTCTTCATAAATGATGTCGCTAAAATAATTAAATCATTTGGTCTTAAATCCCACTGCCATGTTGATGACCAGCAAGTTTATTTTTATTGCTTGCCCGAAGAAATAGACATTCTAAAAACTCGCATAGCTGAGTATCTAGAAGCTATTGCTCGTTGGACGACCTCAAATAGATTGAAGCTGAATCCGTCAAAGACTGAGTTTCTTTGGACCGCCACAAGCAGACGCCTGCATAACATTGACATGTCCCCAATAAATATTTCTGGAACTGACATTACTCCAAAGACATCTATCAAATTACTTGGAGTCAATCTGGACGCTGATTTGTCCCTTAAAAGCCAAGTGAACAGAAATGTAAGCACAGGGTTCTTCCAATTAATAATAATAATTGGATGATTTGTATAGCGCCGTCTTTGTGAAAAATCACCTCAAGGGCACTGTACAAATATTTCTTAACTAATTATGTACAAACAAATACAGAAAAACATACTTACCTGGTAGGCCGCCTTCAGATGAACACAGTTTTATTAGAAAATTTATTTACAGAGATGATAGTTTTACATGGTTATTTGTTGCTCCTTTTCTATTGATGTCACATTTATTAGAAGATTGGTGGCACAAGAGTTGGTATTTATTGAAATACATACTTATAATTTTTAGGACTGGAAAGTATTCACAAAATGAATTTTAGGACTCGAAAATATCTATAAATATACCTTAAAAAGCTTAAGAACCTTTAATAAATATTAACACTTTTTAAAAAAAAAAATTTCACTTTGGTTATTTACAGTGTTGCGGGCTGTGGACGCATTTGCGCACTGATGCGTGAATTTTTATTTTTTTTATTTATTTAATGACTTTAGGTAAGTACTAACCGGCCAGCCTAGCTAAGCAATTTACAGGTGAATTTCTTCAATTTATCGATACAATTGTCTGGAAAGATGTGTTTTAAGTTTAGTTCTGAATTCTGTTGAGTCTTTGATAATTCTTAAGTCATCCGGCAGTTCATTCCAGGCTTTAGGTCCTGACACTCCGAAAGCACGATCACCGAACTTAGTATTAGGTGTGCGCTTTGGTTCCTTCAACCTGCCGATAGCTGATGACGCTACTGACCTAAGGGTGGACTGCCGTGAGTTAGTATTTTCGGGAATTGTAACGTAAATACTGACCCCGCTTATAAAGGCATCACTTCTATTGTCTACGGAAGAGATTTGAGAAAATGTCTATGGGAGACATCCGACGGAAGAGGGAGCAGGAAGACAAGATGGGCGAGACGTGACTTGACACGGCGGACAGGGCCGGTAGTTTTTGGAAAGGGAGTGATATGTTTTTAATTGTGCTGTAATATACATCTGCGCCAACGAGCGTTTCAACACCATATACCCGAAGTGGGTAGGAAGGCAGTTTAATTATGGATGGTGACTTGGAGGGACAATAATCCATCTGCGCGTGCAGGAGCGCTGGATTTTAAATGAAACCATGCCAATGATGACCGAGAAATAACGTCGGAGCGAAACGTACCATCTTCTCGAATTTACTGGATTCCACGAATGAGGTTTGCTGTGGCGGATGGCGCTGCCGTGAGACGTCCCAGATCTCGCGGATGGTGAATGGAGGAATCGGCAATCATCGGGACAGGCGTGGCCCTCCCTGGTGCAGAAGACGAGATGCCGTCCACAAGAGCCATCCTAATTAATTCAATATATTTCGTTGTAGTACTAATCCTCCTCTCTATTTTGTAAGGTAATGACAATGTTACACTTTGTATACCAATTAAACCTCATGATTTATCAATACCAGGGTTTCATTTCTGTATCAGGAAATACATTCCGCTTCCCGTGCGTCATACATCGATTCCACCCACGAATACTGAGATAGAGTCGAGCATCTAAACATAATAGGGGTATGTTGCATTTTTTAGCGCCCTACGTGTTTAGCACGTTTCAGAATACAAAGTTCTGATAAGTAAGCGGAGCCATTCCGTTAAGTGACTTAAATACCATCCAGCAGAGCTTGAACTGGATTCTTTCAGGACATTTGAGCCAGTGGAGATTTTTGAGATGCTCTGAAATGTGAGAATATTTAGATACGCCGGTGATAAGTCTTGCTGCAGCGTTGAATACTGATTGCAATTTGTTCATTTACTATTTGGGGAGACTCGCATATATTCCGTTGCTGTAATCTAGACGTGACACAACATACGAATTGACAAGCAGTTTAGTTGCCTCTGTTGGCAGGTTTCTCCGTACTGCCTTTATTTGCCTCAATTGAAAGAACCCTGTACTTACAGTTCTGTTTACTTGACTTTTAAGGAAAAAGTCTGCATCCAGATTGACACCGAGTAATTTAACACACGTCTTCGGAGTAATGTCACTTCCTGAAATATTTATTGGGGAGTTATCAATGATATGCTGACGTCTGCTTGTAGCGGTCCAGAGAAACTCAGTTTTTGACGGATTCAGCTTCAGCCTATTTGAGGTCATCCAGCGAGTTATTGCTAATTAAGGTAAATTAAAGCAGTGCGGAGAAACCTGCCAATAGAGGCGACTAAATTGCTGATTAATTTGTATGTTGTATCGTGTCTAGATTATTGCAATGGAATATATGCAAGTCAAATTAACAAATTACAATCCGTTTTTAACACTGCGGCAAGATTAATTACAGGCGTATCTAAATACTTCCACATTTCAGAGCATCTAAAAAATCTTCACTGGCTCAAATGTCCTGAAAGAATCTAGTTCAAGCTTTGCTGGATGGTATTTAAATCAATTAACGGGACGGCCCCGGCTTACCTATTGGAACTCTGCATCCCAGAAAATTCCAATTCGCGCCAGTCAACTCTTAGATCAGCGATGTCATCGGCCATCGGAAGGCTGAAGGAACTAAAGCGCACACCAGATACTAAGTTTGGCGAGTGAGCTTTCAGTGTGTCAGGCCCTAAAGCCTGGAATAAACTGCCATATGATCTAAGATTGATTAAAGACTCGACAGAATTCAGAGCAAAACTCAAAACTCATCTCTTCGGATAGTCATATCCATTAATACTTCAGTTGCATACCTAATAAACAAATAATTATAAATATTTGTAAATGTAAATAATTATAATCAAAAATCTAAAATAAAATCATGTTTCAAATAAATACCTAATTTTTTGTCAATAACCTTCATGTATATAATATAAATGACAAATAGGATTTAAACAGTAACTTCAATGTCATGCAATGTGCAGTGTTTTCTAATATATGTGTCCTGCGTGTGAAAGTCATATCATCTCTGCCCAAAACATTGTAATTTAACGTTTTAATCTGGAGTGCCCTACCAGGTAAGTATGTTTTCTGTATATGTACATAATAAGATAAACCCTAGCAACTAGTATTTGTAGAGTGCCCTTGAGGTGATTTTTCACAAAAACGGCGCTACAAAAATCATCCAAGTATTATTATTATTATAACATCGACATAGTTGCCCGTTCACACAAATTACAAAATGCAATGTTGCCAAATTTAACAACATGGCTTGTAATCAAGAAGGCTATGTCTGAGAAAGAAAACACAACCTAAGAAAGTTCCTGTCAGATTCTCACAGGTGACAGGTGAAATAGGTTAAATTTTGCCATAGAATATTTTTATGTAATAATAAGTATTATTTGTTTGATTAATATCAGCATCTACGCAAATGAACAAAGCCTTATCTTAGTAACATATTAATGTTGTATTATTTTTCAAGTGTTGGCGGTTATAAGATAAACAAGTTTATCTATTTAGACTTTCACCACGAATATCTTTTTTATTAAAACAGTATTCATGCGAGTCGGCAGTATCCAGTCAGTAGCGAGAGAACTAACCATGAAGTTCTGTGCCAATTTGAGTTTTATGTTTGCGGAAAGTGCGGCTTTTCCAGAAAGATATCAGCTGGCAAAGGCAGCGGGATTCCAAGTGGTGGAGTCAGGGTTCCCAGTGGGATGTACTATTGATGAAGTAAGGGATGCCAAAGAAAGGGCGGGGGTGCAGCAGATTTTAATAAACCTTTACACAGGTGAGACTAAATAAATAAACATCAAAACATTCTGAAAATTTTGAAACGGTAACTTTGTTTTACGCACTATTGATTTTACATTTAACCGGCTTTATTCTCTGCAAGTGGTTATTATAAATATGTATATTAATATTTAAAAATTAATTCAGTAAATATAAAAAAAGCTAACGAGAAAAACAAAAAACACAAAGAATAATTAATACATGGAAAAGCGAAGCCCGGTCAGCAGCAAAGAGATGAGAAAATGTTATAAAAATGAAATGTTGAAATATTGAACAGGACTTGATAAATTTAATTGAATGTTGTTTATAAATAGGTAATACAGCAAAAGGGGAGCTAGGCGTAACCTTCAAGCCAGGAAAAGAGGCAGAGTTCCGGAAGAATCTCGCCACAACAATCGATTACGCCAAGGCTTTAAAATGCTCCAAGCTTCACATTATGGCAGGAAATACAGACGAGGAACGAAGCAATGAACACTGGATGACATATGAAGCTAACCTTAAGTACGCGGCGGAACAATTAAAGAGTGCGGGACTTGTGGGGCTCATAGAGCCAATCAATAAGTATTCTGTTCCAAAATACTTCATGAACTCTTTTGATAAAGGTAAGGCAGCAATACATTCCAAAATAAAATACCAACCATCATTACACCTGCCATTAGCCCACGGAGGGCATTACCTTATGGCATATCTTCCTCGGTCTCTCTGCCCATTCACTTTACATATCCAAACCGTCCACGAGTCCCTTACATAATCTTCTTCATTACGCTTATATCATTTTGACATTCACATGTTTTTAGCGCACGTATGCCTCGGAGAACCCATTACTTGCATCATTTCTCTGCCAGTTCCGTGTCTTACTGCCATACGCTAGGGTTGATATCAGAACTCCATTGTGGACTGCGAGCATGGCTTCCTTCAACAACTAGTTAGCCAAATGAAATGAGATGGTGTATTTTTCCCGCAATTACATATTTTCCTGCAATTACATTGGGAAATGTGAAGTCCTTTCAGGCTCTCGTGGAATTATTAGGAACACAGCTGAATGACGTATTGTTCATCGATTATTGGTGTTGACAAACATTTTTACAGTATAGGAAATAGCAAAAGTGGTATCTGAAGTGTTTAAATGTTACAATTTAAATGTTATTTGATTTCCAGCAATAGAAATCGTTAAAAGGATAGATAGCCCCAATCTACGTTTGATGCTCGATGTGTTCCACTTACAGCAGATAAGAGGGGACATCGCTCACAGCATTCAGGAGTTTATGCCTTACATTGGACACGTACAGGTATAGTAGATCAGTATAGTTGATTAGTAGAATAATATATTGTTAAATGAACATAATCACAAATGTTTACTTTCAGATTGCACAAGTGCCTAACCGAAATGAACCCAACACCCCTGGAGAGATTGACTACAAATTCGTATTAGAATGTCTCAGGGAGAATGGATACACTGACTACATTGGCTTGGAATACACGCCTCTGAAAGGTTCCAAAGAAGGCCTCGGGTGGATTCAGGACTTTGGCTACACTCTCCAATTAAAACATTCCCTTTGAGTTGCTCGCAAAACTGCTCAGATTTTTCTTTTTTTTTTCTTATAGCATCTTCTAAAGGAAGTTATAATACTTTTGCTTATTTTTCTTTTGCCACTAATTACAACATGTTTTATGGCTTATTCATTAATGAAGTAGGTTTATTGGTGATTGTTTTACAAAGTTTCAATATTTATTTAATGAATTTTAAAATTGTGGAACAAAATCAACATATTATAATTTCACAACATTTTAACAAATTTAAATAAATCCTTAAAAAAATTTACTTTTTAAAGTCAGTTTTCCAAGAAGGCCAATTGCAAGCCGGATTAGGCCATGATAGCCAAATGTCGGCTCTCTTAACCCTTTAGGTGCCATGTATTTTTTTTAAATGCTGGAGAAGTGTCGATAATCCACGAGTATATATTTTTTTTATTTTGATTACTTTTATGTTTAGACACATGTTTTCAATAATGTGACGTAATTTTAGAACCGTGGGTAACGCGTGACGAATTTTATGGCTCGAGCTATATATCGTTCTGTGGCACTCAAGTACAATAATGTATTAGAATGATATATCATTCGGTGGCACCTAAAGGGTTAACCGCCTTCATGCTCGACTTTTTTTCACAAAAATAGTGCTAAAAGGATCAGGGTATTTTAATTTTTATTTAAAGAGTTTACATAATTTAAAAGTTGTCCAGCTCAAAATAACAAAAGAGAAAAATTAAACAATATAAAAAAAACACAAGTCTAACTATAATAATTAAAAAAAAAAACCATAACAAAAAATAATAAAACAAATCTAACTATGATAAGTTAAAACAGAAGAAACGATTTGCGTAAACCTCTACGAGCGTATAGTGGCAACTGGCGAGCTCAGTTTGGTTGTTTATCTTATGTAACGCAAACAAGTCAAAACATGCGAGCAGTGCTTGGGTTGGCGCGTTACGACACACACGCGCCGTCCGCGAACACACTGCTCGTTCAAAAGCATGAAGTGGTTAAAAAACGCTGTTAAGAGGAACGCGTGCGATTGCCTTATCCACAAATCAGAAATACACTCAAGAGTCCTCCATCTTGTTCTAACATTGCAGGGTGATGAAGCTAGCAGGGTGTACTGTGATAGTGTTAGTATTCTTCGCCATCATAAGCCAGCAAAAGATGGGTAAATAGAGCATTTAGTTTCATGAGTAAATATTTGCACAAAGTCAACGAATGGCCACTTTTGTTGAGTTTGTTAGTATTCGCAGACACATGTAGGACACACGTGGACAGTAACCATCGTGACGAGCGCATGTCGCTTCCCAAATTATAGTAGGGTAAGATTGTTCCAACCAAACTAACTAACGCAAAAGATTATTCAAATTTCTTTTCAGGAAAATCTTGTTTTTTATAACTGTGTCTGTCATTAAAAATAATTCTGTTTGCAGTGTTTTAGCCATGTTTAGTTTTAAATGTTAGAACGGGGTTAAAAATATCAAGTTTTGGCAATATATTAATGGTTAGAGACTGAAACAACCCGACCTAAGCTGTTTATCATTGACCTCAGCAGAAACGGCACAAAAAAACAGCACCGAGTGAATGACAGAATAAGTCGGGGAAGCCCGAGGAAAACATGATACGGTCAAGTGAATCAAATACTCTAGTCGGGCCATGTCAAAAGTCAGAATAACGGAAGAATATATTTATATGACCCGATGTATAATTTTTTATATGAATACCGCAGAAGATTCTCAACTGCTTCCAATCGTCTGAAGCCAGTGGGACTATGGCATCCCCAATTGGGATATGTTATAAGGCTGAGGGTAGTTGGGTAGTAGAGACAAACTTTTGATTCTGAATGGTGGTCTTTCACCAGGGTGATACTGAAATTATCTACCACTCTGGAATGTGTCGCAAACATACTTTATTAGGTATATATTCTCTTAATTGCAAAATAATACAAATTAATAAAGTAAAATTTACTTGAAAAGGCTTAAGCCGTGTTTGGTGACAAGATCTGAATAGCCAGGTACTTCTCCACCTCGCTCTACCCCATCTCATTCCCTTCCCCACTACCGTCAGCGTTATAACATACCCACATTGGGGATGCCTGTCGCATTGGCTCCAGAAGGTTGGGACTCTTGTGCGGTACTCGCATAAATGAAAGTTTGGTACGCTAATCGTTAGAAACCTGAACACCATTTCTGAAACTTTTTGTCTTCATAAATAACCAATTTGATATTTATTTATTGTATAATATACGCCCTATATGGGCTTTTACATATAAAGTTAGTTATAATAAACAGGTGCAAAACACATCACAGTAGGTCAAAGATAATAAATCAAACAAATACAGGAATAACATAGTGTAAGTACCATTCTAAGTAATAAGTTCAGAGGCGAAAAATCAAAAACATACCTTACATTCACTGTTACTTATACTCTAGACACATGTATTAATAATTATACAGGATGTATGCAATAATCGTTTGGTTGTATTTGTATTCAGAGCAGTTGAAAATGTCTACTATATCTGAATATGTATTACCTATTGTGTGAAGTCGAGGTACCGGTGAATATTTGAAAGACTCAGTTCTGAAGTTATTGTTACAGTTAAACAAAATTTTAGATGGGATAGTTCTAGTTGGAATATTAAATGTAATTAAGCTGACTACGAGTATATCAGGGCCGTCTATAAAACCATTTACAATTTTGAAAATAAAAGTTAAATCAGAAACAATTCTTTTATCTGATTAGTTCTTTCATTGAGTGATTGTAATTTATAGTTTCAATAGGTAAACCGAGTTTATAGTTAACATATCTTAGAAATTTATGTTGAATTTTTTCAATGGAGTCGGAATGAATTTCATAGTGAGGGGAACATATAGAAGAATTATATTCACCTTGACTACGAACTAAGGAAGAGTATAATAATTTTAGTGTTGAAATATTCCTAAAGTCTCTGGCATTTCGATATTAAGCGACTTAGCGGTAAGCGCTTTGACTCCTAACCCACTTTATTACACCTACCTACCCAACTAAATGAATTATTACATTCATATACATATTACCCACTATTATGGTAAAAACAAACTATAACGATTAATTATCTACCAATATTGAAGAGTACAAAAAATAAATGATTTTTGGTATAGGTTTCGTAAAGAGAGTATTGTCACATTAATAATAATAAAAATAAATGAATAAATTGCATTGCCCACTGTTGCATCGGAAAATCACAAAGCTGAGTATCCGACTGATACACAGTTGCTGTAGACGTATGTATTTGCTTGGTCGGCGGCTTACCCCCTGACCTACCATTGCCCACTGTTGCATCGGCAAATCACAAAGCTGAGTATCCGACTGATACACAGTTGCTGTAGACGTATGTATTTGTTTGGGTGGTTATTTGGCCTCTAATCCAAAATTAAGTTTTGTATGAAACGCGCCTCTTAAGTTTAGGTTGATGCTTTTTCACAAAACTCTAAAATACAACCATCAGAAATGAATGCTCTCCATGATAGCTGAGTTTTCGAACCATCTGCGAATCAGTCTGAAGAAATGTATACATCCCTTCTGACCCGCAGATGGTTCATTCCGAGCATACCTAAAAGAGAAAGTCGGTAGCAATACTCCCTCAGGTAGAAAAATCTCAAAAATTTCTTCTGAACTCTCTCCAACATGAAGGAATACTTGACCTGATGTGGGCTCCAAACCACCGACCCACTCTCAAGCCTACTCCTTACTAATGAGTTATATAATATTATGAGAACCCGAGTGTCTTTAAAAATCTCTCGCAGTTCGTAGGATAAAACTCAGCATTTTTAATGAAGTACTACAGGTCACTTCAATATGAGCATGAAATGTCAGCCTATCAGTACTATCTACCACAATACCAAGATCTTTCATAATGGAGACACGTTTTAAACTTCGGGCGTTCATATTATACCGGTAAAACCAAGTATGACACGCCCTTGTGAAACATTTAGAAATATTGAACTCAATCTGATTCCCCTTACTCCAATCAATAATGCTATCAATATGCGATGGGAGTCGATTGCAGTCTTCTAAAGTTAATATTTCTAAGAACCGTAAGTGTTTCTTCAGTCAGTTAACATTTAATGTTTATAATTCAATTTTTAGCCTCACTAGGAAGAAACCTGTACTGAGGTTAACATTTTTATAACATATATAAAGACTATTAAATCAGTTAGCAAACATTTGTATACATTCAAGTGCCACGGTTGACGTATGATATTCCAATATTGAAAGAACATTATATTCACAAACATTGTTTCAAACAAATGGGTACAGTAGAATCATTTTAAAGAGATTCTTGCTTGTGTTGTGGTGTACTGTATCGTAGGACTACTGTGGGAACAAGAGAGGACTGCGAGCGGGTGTTTTATTTTGAACCATTATCGGCGTGCACAAATGCATTCAACGATATACAAGAGCTCATATTTGGTAACATCATTTTAAAGATAAAATTATGATCCGTCTGACCGTCCTCCGTCGAGCCCATTGATCGATCCCTTCCCACATATTTTCTTAAAAACGGTGGGCAAGTCGGATACTCTGCAATTCTGTCCCAATCACCTGCTGCACAATCAACTCAACTCTGTCATTCTATCTAATTATATTATAATCTCAGCAAAATCTGTGATATCCATTATCTACCTACCCCAAATAATTGAAAGTGGGTTTTACACTTTTTCCTAATAAAATAATATTTTATGTATTTACAGTGCATATTATTTCAGCGAGGTTTAAATAGTGTAATATGTATGTAGATATTTTTAATTTAATATATGAGTATGATGTATGAGTACGGATGCACGCCTCTGCTTGGGAAGCCACGTTACTACCGGTGATGCGGTGATGCGGTGATGAGGTGATGCATGCTATCCAGAAAATCTTCACTTTTGCCGAGTCTAAAATCAGGCGACTGTGAAAACATTTGGATAAAAAGCTTTGGGAGTGAAATTAATATAAAATATTTGCGCTATTGTGCTTCACAAATAACTAATCCGTGACTTGCCGGGGAATGAATTTCCATTTAATAAGAATACAGACAGTTAAATAAAATGCCTTATTTTATTCATTAAACCATCTTATAAAATAAGTATGTACATAATAAAAGTTACTTTAGGAATAAGCAATAATCATTCAGTAACATAAAAAGGTATAAATATGATTTGAACCTTTATAATTTTGTTCCAGTTGTTTATTAAGGCCGGACCGGTTTCAGGTTTACAATTTAAACTAAATCTATAAATACTATTTAGGTATACTAAAAACTCTTGACTTTATGAAGAAGCAGGCAGTCCGTTTGATAGATTCATATAACATATCTTAACAAACAGATTGCAATTTTGGAGAACAGACATCAGGTGGGAATCCTGTCTTTGTTCTACCGGTATTTTAATGGAAAATGCTCTGAGGAACTAGCATCATTGATCCCTTTGGCACCAATGCAGTCAGGAAACACGCCAAATGCGCACCCAACATTTGCCACATGAGAACGGGTCGCTTATAATAATAATATCTTTATTGTAATTAAATTTAACTATAACTAAAAGTCATATATAATATAATAATGTAAGTGTACAGTGGTTTATAAAGTAAAATAGAAACTAATATAATAACAGCTATAGTTGAAGTTTCACATAACCCGCCTCACTAGGCTAGCCTGTGTTGAGGCAGTAATTTTGCAAATTATTATATAATTTTAAAATACCTATGAATATACACTTATATTAAGATATGCTTCGTAAATTGTTGAATCAATAATTTCGAATTTGGGTGAGTGCACCGGTAAATGCCCTATTATTACTTTTAATTCTACAACTCATTCTTGTGTTCAACAACTCGGCTATGGAATCATCTGCTGGCCTGTGTTTCCTCCCTCCTACAACATGGGTCTCTTCAAGACCAAGGTTCACTCCTTCCTATAAACTCCTTTCTAAAAGACCCTCCACACAGCATCCCCAAAGATGATATAGGTCTTGAGGGAAATTATTTCCATCAGGGCCTCCTGTGTGGATTTAGTGTGGGCCAGTCTGAAGATGTTCGTTGTAAGGTTAAACCGTTCCGATTTTATAAAGATGTGAAAGAAAATTATAAAGATTTAAATATTTAAAAAAAAATTAATTCCACTATGAATTAACAGTTTTCAAATTAAAAATAAATAAAAAGTTTTGACAGAAATATACTATGAACGAAAATTTAATCTAGAATAATAAAACTATACATAATATTAATGAGCAGTAACTTCTTACTGAGGGGTTTTCTTCCTCATGACGTGCTCCAAAATCCAAGGATGTTTCATGGCATCATTTAGTGACATCCTCTCAGAGCTGCGGAGCTTTAACAGCTGAAAAGACAAAACGATTCCATATACATAACATCCCATACACTAAAGCAGCGGTTCCCGAAGTGGGTTTTGCAACAGTTTCCGAGAACAGCAACACAACATACGTTTTATGAACTGAAGATATAATAGAACCAACCATTTCTATGTATTTGTTTATCTATTTATATCTATATATTATACAGTACCATTTTACATAATATTTTTATCTATATATTATACAGTACCATTTTACATAATATTTATATCTATATATTATACAGTACCATTTTACATAATATTTATATCTATATATTATACAGTACCATTTTACATAATATTTATATCTATATATTATACAGTACCATTTCACATAATATTTATATCTATATATTACACAGTACCATTTTACATAATATTTATATCTATATATTATACAGTACCATTTTACATAATATTTATATCTATATATTATACAGTACCATTTTACATAATATTTATATCTATATATTATACAGTACCATTTTACATAATATTTATATCTATATATTATACAGTACCATTTTACATAATATTTATATCTATATATTATACAGTACCATTTTACATAATATTTATATCTATATATTATACAGTACCATTTATAATATTTATATCTATATATTATACAGTACCATTTTACATAATATTTATATCTATATATTACACAGTACCATTTTACATAATATTTATATCTATATATTATACAGTACCATTTTACATAATATTTATATCTATATATTATACAGTACCATTTTACATAATATTTATATCTATATATTATACAGTACCATTTTACATAATATTTATATCTATATATTATACAGTACCATTTTACATAATATTTATATCTATATATTATACAGTACCATTTTACATAATATTTATATCTATATATTATACAGTACCATTTTACATAATATTTATATCTATATATTATACAGTACCATTTTACATAATATTTATATCTATATATTACACAGTACCATTTTACATAATATTTATATCTATATATTACACAGTACCATTTTACATAATATTTATATCTATATATTATACAGTACCATTTTACATAATATTTATATCTATATATTATACAGTACCATTTTACATAATATTTATATCTATATATTATACAGTACCATTTTACATAATATTTATATCTATATATTATACAGTACCATTTTACATAATATTTATATCTACATATTATACAGTACCATTTTACATAATATTTATATCTATATATTATACAGTACCATTTTAATAATTTTATATTATATCTATATATTATACAGTACCATTTTACATAATATTTATATCTATATATTACACAGTACCATTTTACATAATATTTATATCTATATATTATACAGTACCATTTTACATAATATTTATATCTATATATTATACAGTACCATTTTACATAATATTTATATCTATATATTATACAGTACCATTTTACATAATATTTATTTTTGTATAATAAAGGTGCTTTGTATGATGGAGTGTAAGGTAGGTTTGAAGAGGTGATACTGTGAATGGAGTGTTATATGTGTCGTGACCACCTCACTAGGAGAACCTGTGCTGAGGTGTTCAAGTGGATGTGTTAGATGTGGTATAAGTGTTGATGTGTATTGATTAGTTTTGTTTTAATGTTTTAGTTTTGCTATATAAATTAGGTAGAATTTGACATTTGTTGTTGTTGTTTTGGTTACAGTAGGCAAATCCTTTAAAAACTAATAAACATGTGATTATAGATACTTTGGACTAAGTTTGATAATATTAAAGTACACTGCACGGAAAAGGAGAGAAGGGACTATCAAGTAACCATAGTATTCTATGTATTGGGTTATATTTGACGAATACCTTGTTTTTTTGATCCAGGCTGTGACATATTTTTTTTAGATTAATTGTAGGTATTATATTTACAGTTAGTAGTTGTTTCAGAGTGGTGGGCATGCAATTATTAAGTTTGATTGCGTAATACTTAAAGTGTTTTGCCCGTGTGTTACCGGGATATTCAGTGTTTTATTTGTTGAGGATCTGGTTTTTATTGCGGTATGAGGTTGCATTGGAATACGAAGTTTGTGTTGGAAGAGTTGTAATAATACTGATTTGGCATATACTTGTCTTATTGTCATAACGTCAAGTGTTTTGAAAATTTCACCAGAGTGTGTAGAACGGTACTTGAAGGATGAATTTGATTGTCGCCTTTTGCATTTTTTCTAATGGTCTATGCGAGTCATGTTGAGATATTACATTACATAATTACACAATGAACTAGGACTTATGAAATTAGGTAATCAAACTGATGTATTCGGGAAATGAACCAAGTTTCCGTGTCTCTACGGGGAAAAGAAAAAAATCAATGTCAAAATGAGAGATAAAATTTAATTCCTGAAAAATAAATTAATTGATGAAGGGCACTTGCAGGAGAAAATAACTTAAAACAGAGTACGAACTTAACTTCATTCTTGGAATATTTAAGAACACTTGTTTGATTTTGTGGACATGGAACGTAATAGGAATCCATTACGGTGCCCTACTTGTACACATGTTCAATAGACCATTTTTAGCTAAATTAGCTTAAACGGAAAAAACATGGTATCTTACTTCCTATTATATGGTAGGCTGACGGGGACCATTCTGGCATAATTAATGGAACCTTTACATAATCATATAATAGTATGTAGTATTGTATGAAGCTATCATTATGTGGTTATCCATTATAATTAAATGAAACAATCAAACTTTGTTTTAACCACTTTTAATTTTGAACGCTGACCGATTTCGGAGCAACCTCATCAGGGCACTTGTGCGGTAGGTTGGAACAATCCTACCTAAGTATAACTTGGGCCGCAACGTGTGCTCGTCACAATGGTTACTGTCTACGTGTGTCCTACATATGTATGCGAATGCTAAGGAACGCAACAAAAGGGGCCTTTTGTCGGCTTCATTTCTGTTACACTCGCCTATTTACCCATATTTTTTGCTGGCTTGCGATGGCGAATAATACTAACACCCCTCCCACTACACCCCGCTAGCTTCAGCGCCCTGCAATGTTAGAACGAGATGCTTTATAAAACTTAAGGTTTATGTTTTTCAAAATACCAAATGATCTAATTACTAATATTTTTCAGATAAAATTAACTTTTCCAGTAACAAAATTGTTTTGACGTTAGCTTAGATCCGGCTAAACTTTCTCAGTGCTTCTCTTTTACGTACACATTTTAAGAAAAATGGAAAAAGAACCTACAATATTAATACTGTTTCATGTTTTATAGTTAGGGTTACACAAATAATTTTATTTTGATAATCTTTAGGAAAAAATTGAAGAACCCGTGCACTAAAGGGCCAAAGGGTTTTAAAGAATTTGATTCTGTTGATTTATAGCGTATAATATGAGCTCGATGATGACGTACCTTAGAGATGAAATCCTTGGCGCCGGGAGATACCCACTTGGGGTACTTGATGTCAACGCTGGCGATGCGCTTGTAGGTGTCGGTCTGACTGTCGGTCTCGAAGGGGGGCGACCCCACAAGGAACTCGTAGCAGAGCACCCCGAGGCACCACTGGTCCACACTGACAGTGTACGTCTCTCCGTTCACCATCTCGGGGCAGAGGTAGTCCAGGGTGCCGCACATGGTCTTGCGTAGTTTAGACGGGGCATGCACGGACCATCCAAAGTCTGCCAACTTCAATGTCCCATCAGAGGCCACCAAGATATTCTCAGGTTTCAGATCTCTGTGGATCACATTATTTTGGTGGCAGTATTCTAGTGCGCGGGCAATCTGCAAATAAACACAGATGATTACTATTGCCGCTCAATTGTACACAACTAGCTACACTTGAGGGGGAAGGTTTTGTATTTACCTGGTAAGTGTAATATGCAGATTTCCTTTCAGAAAACCTACCATTCTCGGCTTTCTTTAAGTATTTGTACAGCTCCCCGCCATCGGCAAATTCTAGCACAAGATATATTTTCTTATCGTCGTGGAACCAAGTCAGAAGTCTTAGGATGTTTGGATGCCTGAAAACACCAACAAGTGAATGGTAGAGTAATGTACTAAACTAAAAACTGTCTGCAAACTGATTTACCTGCAAGTACCGACTATTTATTTATCTATAATATGTAGCAGGTAGATATGAGACAGGAAAACAAATTATGTATCACGCAAGTGCAGAATTATTCAAAGTAATTAACAAAATAATACTATGCAATAAAAACGCATACGTAGATTTATAAAAACAATAACAGGAAATAAAATATGCAAAAAAGAATATAATTATTTGTTTAATTTTAGGTAATTATAACAAGTTGTGTTAACATAAATAATATTTGAATAGCACCGTATTTTCTGAAAAATCACCTCACCACACGAGTAGGAGCTACCGGGAGGCGGGAAGAGGTTTACTACCTACTAGCCGATGGTTAAATCTCTTCCTGAAAACTCTTCTTGGGATAACATTGCACTGAGGTCATCTTACTGATAACACTAACAGTAAACATTAAGGCCATATAACCAAACACTACTGAAAAATAGTGATTTTTTAATCGAATTCTAGATGTACCGACACTTTTCCACAAAAAAACATAAATTGATTTTGAAAGATTATTATTTTATTTAGTAATGTAAGGCTGAAATTATGAAAAAGTTCTTCTGTTGGTCGTTGCACAGATTTTTATATTTTCAAACAAATGTTTTGTTATAAAACACAAATATTTCATATCATCTAATGATACTGTATTATAAATCAATACATTACCTAGCTGGGCAAGGTTTCAGAAATTCAATTTTACTTTAAATAAAATCAATAATAAAATATTCCGAGCATGTGTTTTGCTACGAAACTCCTTCAATTTGTCTATTTATTTACTGACGTACAAATCGATATATGTCAGAATTTTTTACACACCTACACTAAGATATTATTAAATAATTAGACAAAATTAGATTTTTTTTAATAAAAAAAAGTACAGTATTTTAATAAATTTAAGAGCTCGCATTTGCATATTTTATCACCAGCCCGACATGTATTTACGCCGGCTAAATTCTCAGTATCTGCCGAGATCTGGAAGTGGACAGAGGTGTCTTGGCGGCTCTCTGATTAACATTTTTTACGAATTATTTGTTTAAAAATGGGCAGAAAAAGACCAAGTGAGAAATATTTCACCAGAAAACACAAGTCACAACATCAATAGAAGTAATACTTTGTAGAAAGTTAGCAATATTTAATAATGCAGGCAGGTGTACCTTATTGTATAGGGAACAAACAACGTATAGTGGTATTCAGTCGCCTTTTTTACTATGCGTACTTATAGTTTTTATTATTTGGTTAAAAATGGGCAGAAAAAGACCAAGTGAGAAATATTTCACCAGAAAACACAAGTCACAACATCAATAGAAGTAATACTTTGTAGAAAGTTAGCAATATTTAATAATGCAGGCAGGTACCTTATTGTATAGGGAACAACGTATAGTGGTATTCAGTCGGCCTTTTCACTATGCGTACTTATAGTTTTTATAACATAATCTAGATATAATTATGTCTTGTTTCATTTTCACAGGAAAGAATCAAATCAATTGTTTTTCTAAAGCTGAATGTATATGTAGAATAATTTTCTCGGTTTACCCGCGTAATGTAGTCCTTAGGACTGTCAACATCTGCAATTTGTAGGTTATATTCTGAGCAGAATGATTTAAGTTCACACCCAAAAGGCGAATTCATATTGGCATTAAAGTCTCCTAGAATTATACAATTAGGGTTGTCTCTTTCCTCGATTATCGTGTGCAATTTCGATAGACAGGATAAATATTCTGGTAAATTATCAGTGTTGTCCACAGGCATGTATACACACATGACAAGTAATTTTCCAGTGTTTAGTGTGATATCAATCGCTATTATTCTGGGAGTTTCACAATCGATCGTCACTGCCTTGAATGATTTCTTCCATAGTATAGATAGTCCGCCATATGGTCGTCCTCTCAGTGGACCGCTAGAGATGTCTACCGCTGAACTCCCATAGCTCGTGAATTCAGGGTGAATTTCGTTGAGAAGATCTAAATCAGTTGGTAAAAGCCACATCTCTTGTAATAAAATAATATCGTTCGTAGAACACAGATCGAAAATAAATTTTTCTACTCTTTTTACTGATCAGCAATTGATCGAAGTAATGTTTAGTTTATTCATTTTGTTTTGTTTCTTTCGTAATTCGCTCGACAGCTTCTCTGAATCTTCTGAACACGATGCCTTGCGGCCAGAAATCGTGATTCATTACAGTTTTAATGTCGCTTTGCTGGATCATAATCTTAAATGTCCTGAATGGGGTTTCTTTAAAAGGTTTTAGGATTTCAATATTATTTGTCTTTAAACCTTTATTTCCGCAAAATAACTTGACATCTTCTTTGCTCATTTCAATTGCGAAACGAGAGACATATAGCCCTGTTGAAAGGTTTGCTATTTTTAAATTTCCTACATTAGGTCCTGTACCGCGATTGTTTAAAAGTCGCTTCTTGCGATGTTTATTTATAACAACAGTGAAATCTTGTGTATTTCGATGCTCGCCATCGTAATAATTATTATTATTTAAATTTGGCAGTAGCAAGGATCGCGCAGCTTCGGCATTCTTCGTTTTATTTCGGAACTGTTCACGAGCTGTATCAGTTGGTTCGGTAGGAGCGGGGGGAGGGGCATTATGTTTTGATGAGCCTCCGCGAGCGGTTGTGCGCCACGGCTTATTTTGCATATTTTCGTGACTTGCATTGTTTTCGTTAATGTTAAATGAATTTATGGAAGAACTCACATTTTTCGGTGGTGGATTACTATTTTCCTGCTTTAAAGCGTTTATCTCCAATATTGTTGCCTTTCCGGCCATTTCGGTTTTCAGCAATGTTTTCAGCGGTCAAATGTAACTGGTGGCAACTTGTTAAGATCTCGGGCCACAAACGTTGGAAGTTGATCTGTATCTGTATCTTTCATGATCTTTATTATATCTTGTAATGTTTTTGTTTTCTTTCCGTCTCCCTTTCTTGTGACGCGACGGCCTGGGACGGCTTCTAATAAAAGGCATTTGGCACTTTCAATTTTGTCCTCTTGGAAACTTGTGGAGCATATTTGTACAATGCTCACTTCGTCTAAAACATCCACTTTATTTTGTACAAATGTTAATAATTCGTTTATTACTATGCGACAGGCACATTTCGTTGACATTTTAATTGGGCGGTTGTAAACTTTATGGTGCCATCATGGATTTTGGATTGTGGTTTGGAATAGGGTTACGTGTAATATATCACCATGAATGATTTCAAGTAGGCAGTGATATATTGAGACTTTATGGTGCCATCTTGGATTTTGGATTGTGGTTTGGAATAGGGTTACGTGTAATATATCACCATGAATGATTTCAAGTAGGCAGTGATATATTGAGACTTTATGGTGCCATCTTGGATTTTGGATTGTGGTTTGGAGTAGGGTTACGTGTAATATATCACCATGAATGATTTCAAGTAGACAGTGATATATTGAGACTTTATGGTGCCATCTTGGATTGTGGATAAATATAATTTACGTATGAGCTATCATTTCAAATGATTCCGTGTTCAAATTCTGTCATCTTTTAATCTCAAGTGCTATCTATGATGGATCTATATTATTTGTACAGGGTGCAGAAGCGTTTAGATATTATTTTATTACAAAATTCCAAGGAGTTTATAAATAATGGTTTTGTGCAACTCGTAATGTAGTCATAATAATAGTCCAGTAATTTGAAACATCCTGCCTTGCATCACCCTCGTAGGGATCTTGCCTGCGAGAGCTTCACCCTCTTAGGCAAGTTCAGACCAAAAGGAGGTGTTTGCTTGTATAGCCGAGCTGATGTCAACTGTGTGCGACTGTTGAGTCTGGAAAATTCCAGATTTGACGTAATGTGGGTGTGCGTCAGTCTTGCAAGTACGGTAAGATTTTACGCGTGTTTATACCGCTCACCAAACCTCAGCAAATCAGACACATCCGAGCTTTTAATCATTTGAGCGAAACTATTGATGACCTTTTACCCCGCTACCCTTCGGCCGAGTTTGTTGTTCTGGGGGACTTCAATGTTCATAATGAACCGTGGTTGAAGTTCTCATGTTCAACGAACTCGGCTGGCCGACGGGCGGAATTCTTTGCCCTTTACCATGGGTTGGAGCAACTGATTCAGGAGCTTACGAGGATTCCTGATGTCCAGACTCACCGCTCCAATCTGTTAGACCTATTTTTAACTACCGAGCCACGTGGTTATGGGATTGATGTCACAGCGCCTTTAGGATCGTCTGACCATTGCCTGGTGACGACATCAATCCCTGTTAACTTCAGACCGCCAATCGAGAGGCTGAAGAGAAAAATGTGGCACTATAGGTCAGGAGATTGGTTCGGTCTGCGGGCTCATTTTAATGCTTTCCCATGGTCAGCTGTCTGTTTTCAGACTTCAGATCCCTCCAGATGTGCCCAGGAAATTGGTGAAGTCATCACATCTGCGATGGATGACTTCATTCAAACAACCGTTAAAGAAACTAGTGTAGGTTCAAAGCCGTGGTTCAATCGACAATGTTCTGAAGCAGTTCGACGAAAAAACACGGCTTACCGAGCCTACACGTGTGATCAATGACAAACTGCTCACATACCTCGAGAAGAACAAAATTATTAATGACCGTCAGTATGGATTCCGGCGGAACCGCTCGTGCGGTGATCTTCTCGCGTATGTGACGCATGTTTGGGGGCGGTGCCTGGAACGTTATGGTGAGATTCAAACGGTCTCACTGGACATTTCTAAGGCCTTAGACCGGGTTAGGCGCCGAGGACTTCCCGTTTCCTTGTTTACGTGGATTGCTGACTTTCTGAGGGAAAGATTGATTCAAACGGTTGCTGATGGTGCTTTTCCATTTTGAATGTAAGTATATATTATTGCAAATTTTGTAAGGAATAAATTGCGGTAGATGCATAAATTAATGAACTATGATATATTTAGATATGTGAGTGATGCCCATAGCACCACAAGCTGGTTAGATCACTGCGTCGTCACAAAAGAACTAGAAAAGGCTATAACTAGCATAGATGTTCAATATCATGCAGTGTGGTCTGATCACTTGCCAATGGTATTAAATCTCAACCTTGAATTTGTACCAGCCTTTGAGGACTCGTGTAATGATAATATGATTGATCCTTTTAGATGGAATCCGAAATCAAACGATGAAATAAGAAAATATATAGAAACTGCCAACAAACTTTTCAAGATAATTCAAGATTTCTACCAATCAGAACTTAATGAAAGGTCAACTGCAAAATTACACGAAAATCAATAAAATTCCATCTATAAAAATGTTATAGATGCACTGCGAAGTTCTGCCTCGACCACATTTCATAACACAAACCGTAAAAATAGAAACATTCCCAGATGAAATCATATGCAGAATGGAGGCGCGACTTTCTTTCATGGCTCGAGGCCGATAAACCACTCTCGGGGCCGGCTGCCGAAGATGGGAAGAAATACCCAACGAGTTGCTATCAACAAAATGTCAACAGACCGAAATTCAACAGCGAATGGATGGTATACCACCCCATTAATAAATAAAGATTTTCATAAATTTTGGAAAAAAAAACCTCTTCAGAACTGAAAGCAAATATAAAAACCCCTCTCTGTATCAATTGGGTAAGAAGAAAAAAAATTAAAAATTGTCAATGAATTTCGGAACACCCTCTCTATAGCGGGTGATGAGGCAGCAGATAAATCTTTAAATATAAATTTTAGTTTAAAAACAGAAGACAATACTACCAGCAGTTCTCCGCATATGATAGAAAAAGCTGTAAGAGAAATGACAACAGGAAAAGCTACAGGACATGACTCAATAGCTCTTGAACACATTAAGTACGCCGGACACACAATTAATATTATCCTAGCAAGACTGTTTTCAAATATTATGCATCACAGGCACATTCCGGACGAAATGACAAAGACGGTAATTATTCCCATAATTAAATCACCTCAAGGGCAGTTTACAACGTAATTTATCTAACCTATACCATATCACTTAGACTTATATCTAATAGTTTACATCTTAGATTTATTACTATTGGCTTACAGCTAAGATTTATAACTAGAAACTACCTAATTCAGACATATAATTAGTGACTTACATCTAAGACTTATATAGCTAGTGACTTACAACTAAGACTTAAAACTAGTGGCAAACATGTTTATGAACGGGTGAGTCTTTTAAACAATATTGTTGAATGGTTAACTTGTATGGATTAGGAATAGAGACTTACAACTAACATAATTACATTTTAAATAAATTATGTAATGATTGTTGCCCTTGTTTACAGTGATAATGTACACAACAATGGAAAGTGTTTATGTGCGATACAAAATATTACTATTTACAAAAATCAGAACAATGAACCTGATATTGAACAGTGGGATGAGTTTGTAAATGATACTTCACAGCTGTATTTGTATGCCTCTGATAAGTTTGAGGATAATATACATACATATATATCATATTGATGGTAAAGCTAGACAGATACATCTATACAATAAAATTTTTAAAATGTTATGAGCATAATATTATGTATTTTATTGTTAGTTTTATAAGATGGGTGCAAAAAATGTATACATACTTTAAACGGGATTGTATCTCAATCTCCCGGAGCACCTGCCTCTCCACATTGCACTTGATCAGTTCCGACTTGAAGAGGGTTTTAATAGCTACAAAGTGTCCGGTCCTCTTTTCACGCGCGCAGTAAACCCGTCCAAACTTCCCCTTCCCCATTCCGCAGCCCAGCTCAAAGTCGCCGGGGCCCCACTGGTAACTGAAACAGGCAAGCAACCAAACAAACTTTAAAGCGTCCTACCAATGTAATATTAGCTTTTAGCGTCCTACCAATGTAATATTAGCTTTTAGCGTCCTACCAATGTAATATTAACTTACTTTCAAAAGTACATTTTAGGTAAACTCCATCATACTGACCAAAATGATATATCTTTTCACATTATCAATGTACGAGGGAAAGCTCCCTTTACGAGAAAGAGAGGTACAAGAATCCTTTTACAAAAACATCACCAATATTTTTTAAATGTTCTGGAGCCTATAAATTATTTTAAAGAAATTTTACTGACGAACTCATAAACGAAATTATAACTCAAACAAACTTATATGCGAACGAGCAAATTGCAAATAAAGTTTTATTCCCCAGATCAGTTTGGCAAATTTGGAAAAACATTTCATATGAGGAAATGCTTGCCTTTTGGAGTGATTTTGAATATGGGTACAATCTATTTAACTGACAAAAGATTATTTTTCCAAAGACTTCACATGCAATATACCATTTTTCGCTAAAATATTTAAGAGGGAGTGTTTTTTTTAAATTTTTTGGATGCTTCATTTACATCAAAATCAGAACAATAATAGGAATCCAATAAGATTTTCGAAAGTCAAAAACTTTTTGGACTATATTGATTTACAGTTTAGACAAAACTTTCTTCCCAGACAAGAAATGTGTTGATGAAGCTGTAGTGCCGTTGAAAGGAAGATTCAGTTGTTTAACTTACAGCCCCAATAAACCAACTAAATGGGGAATACGAATGTATGTTTTGGCAGATTCAAATGCCGGGTATGTGTATTCAACATTGCCCTATTGTTATTGGATCTGTTACTTGTGAGTTTTTAATTCTTCCAAAACTTCCCGTCAGTGCAAGATTCGTTTTGCATTTACATAACAATCTACTCTAATCGATCCCTAATTCCGAAGGATATCATCTTTATGTGGACAGATACTATACAAGTGTCCCATTGGCTGTACAAGTGTTTAAAATTAAATGCTATTTAACGGGTACCATAAGAACGGTTAGAAGACAAATAAGAAAAGCAACTTGTAAAGTTACGACTGTTATCAGATTCCTTTGAAGAAAAAATAAGCCTTTAGCTTTATAATGGCGAAACAAAGGAGGTATTCATACGATACTGGGTCAATGGAAACTGCATGGAAATGGCATGCACGCAACGCGCGTTGCACCGTCTGTTCCATTTCCGGTCTAAAACAGACGCAGACTCCTTTAGTTCGCCATAGTAAATAAAACATTAAACATTCCTCTTTCTCATTTTCTTTCTGAAAAAAAACCAGTAAATTATGATGTCTATACAATATTATGCTCATGTAAACACTCCTTTAGTTGGCTCGACCTTTCAGTCAAATGTTCGCAGCATGGCATTAATATGTACGAATTTTAGTTAGCAATGAACGTGTTAACAAACCTCAAGTGATAATGAATTATAATAACTTTATGGGCGGAGTGGACCGTGCAGATCAATTTGGATCTATGTATTGTTTTTTTACGTAAATCATTAAAATAGTGGCCAAAAGTTTTTTTTCTGGGGATTAGAAGTACGCTCCTTGAATTCATATATTCAGTATTCATATATCAGACTGTAAACACAACAGTAAACCAATGTCCCATAAAAACATCATACGAAAATTCATGTCACTAATTGGAAATTATCGCGAAGGAGAAATTCCGCAATATGGGACACCATCAACAAGTGACATTGAGGATAAGTTAGACGGGAAATTACATATTTTACAAATTGATCCAAAGGGAAAACATGACTGATTGGTATGTTCCAATTGTAAGTTGCTTGGAGGAAGAACAACAACAGTATACTTCTGTGAAACCTGCAAAGGGAAACCATTCCTACAGTGGGAGGTCGCTTCAGATGAACACAGTTTTATTAGAAAACTTGAGCTTTAGAGATATGTTCATATTTATTTGAAATATTTACAATTTTTAGGACTGAAGAATATTTATAAAATGACTTCAAAGAGCGTAAGAAGTTTTTAATAGATATTAAGATACATATTTTTTTTTGATACAATTATGGATATAATTGTCTGAAAAGATGAGTTTTAAGTTTAGTTCTGAATTCTGCTGAGTCTTTGATCATCTTTAAGTCATGCGGCAGTTCATTCCAGGCTTTAGGTCCTGATACTCCTGCGGCACGATCACCGAACTTAGTATTGGGTGTGCACTTTGGTTCCTTCAACCTCCCGATAGCTGATGATGCTGCTGATCTATGGGTGGACTGCCGTGAGTTAGTATTTTTAGTCCTGATAAGTAAGCCGGAGCAGATTATTAATATAATAAGCCTCAAAATCCGGCGTTTTCTCTACATGGCCTTGGCGATTAGAACAGTATCGCTTTCCTGCGATGATATGGAAACAGGCTTGTATGAAGATGGTCATTAGGAGCAAATGGTTACAACACTCTTTCTGTATGTTATATTATGTTTTATGTTCTATTTCTGTTTTATTATTTAGCATCTCCACTAAGTGATAACTGATAACCAAAACAAAAACTATGCATCTTCTGAACATTTTTAATATTAAATGAATTAAAAAATTTACTTTGGAAATTATTCCTGACGAGGAAAGATGCTTTCTTCATCAGCAATATATAGAAAACTAAAAATAATGTCAAGTACAGACAAATGATAAAAATAAGAACATAATAATGTAAGAATAGACAAATTATAAACATAAACAAAAATTGATTAAAGTAGGTAAGTATTTAATCAAAAATGTTAATAAAACATTGATAAACAAATTACAGAAATTATTTTTAGTATTAATATGAAAATAAATTCAAGATACAGCTATTTAAAAAAAAAAAAATTGATTATTTAATAAATTTAATTCACTATTAAAGCTTTTTCTGATTTCTAAAATTTCAAATTTGTCTAATTGTAAATCGGTTGTATTTGTATGTAAAATTTTCAAAACCTTTATTTATACCAAAAGAATGATTGGTTTCTAAAATAAAATTGGCAAATTCAGAAATTTTTATTATTTAAACACCTTAGGTGTTCCTTAACTCTAATCGTAAAATTTCCAAGTCTTTCTTATGTAAAAATAGTTGCGATAGTTACAAATTAATTTATATACCCCGGATTTATTTAAAATATTATTAACACTTTGTTAATTTTATAAATACGATAATGTTAATATAATCTGTAAATTTTCCAAAACACTAAATAAACTGATACCGTCTACACATCCTATCAAATGGCCGTTTGACGTACATCGAACGTCCTTTGACATAGAACATTAATTTATTGTTATAGTAGAGAAAAGCAAAACAACACACAGACCACTTGTGACTTAGTAGTTAGATGAGCCAGCAGTTTAACCTGTGGAACCCCAGACGCGCATGACGCGGTAGATGACACAATATAATAATGTGCACCGGTGGGCGTCCGGTAGGTTAAATTAGTATAGGTTAAATTAGTCGGCCGAGTTTTCATCCTTTAGCAGTAGTTTAGCCGAAGAACCATTTGAAATGTTTGGCACATGCCTAGTTGTTAATGTTACAACAAAGTTAAAACTAGATACAGATTCGATTGAACTACAGCTAACAGCTCGGCATAAAGACGTTGTTGTAGTAATCGAAACCACATTACAGATGAGGTTTACCAATACTGTTTCGATTTGAATTCAGCTTCAGAAGCAAGTTATGCAAGTTTAGCACACCGGCTGAAATAAATATAAATGCCCATTACATACGGTTTTCCATAAGCTTCATGAGTCATTATTTTGCTCATAAGATACGCTACTTCCTCCTTTTCTTCATTCGGAACATCTTTTATGTGGACTTCAATATCTTCACGTCTCACTTTTGACAGCGCCATGGCCAGGGTCTTTTAGTGGAGAATTATTCTGCCGTCGTGAGTAAAAACAGAGTTTCTTCTTTATTGTCCTGCAAAATAACAACTTTATTTGACTATCCACGAAATAAACATCAATAAACTGGAAGTATGATGATGATAAAAATAATACCGGCAGACCAAAGGACCGAACAAAATCAGTTACCTCAAAGTTTGTGAACGGATAATATAAAATCGACAACGAATATTTAGAATCTATCAAGATGACGTAGGTTTAAAAAATTATAATCTCATAAAATGATTCAATTTCAACAAAACGAACCAACTTGGAAAAAACAAAATCAGAATTGGCCGTTGAAATATTCGAAATGTGAATTCTGTTGTCGTTTGGCGTTTCGTTTTGTTGCCAGTTGTGACCATAGATATACCACTCTCTAGACTGATATATTTTTGTATGAAAAGAGTTTATCCACGATTTAGACCTATGGCCACACCATTGTCGGTTATGTGGCATCGACAAGATAGAGGATCTCAAGGCCATTTAAAAAAAGGTGTGACCACATAAATATAATCTCACTCATTCATTATCCTAAAAGATTATTTTAAAAATAAAAATGTCAAAACGATTCCTTGGGACAAGGTTCCATCTGACAATGGGCTATCTTGAGAAAATGAGCTTCAAAGTATCTTTCTTTACAGCTCATTTTCTCAAGACAACGCTTTGCCAAAAGGGAACCTTGATGTCCCAAGGAGACGTAAAATGAAACTGTCGTGAAAACAAAACACATAAATGACTTGAAATTTGAAAATTGTTTCAATCATATTTTTCAATGACAGTAAGGAATTTTGACATTTTTCTGTTTATAATAGAAAAATGAAAACTCATAGTTAAATGTTTAAATCTTTTTAATTTCACCAAGACAATAGATAACACAGAACAGGGCAGGTTTCAAGACATCTTGGGCTTTGTGCAGTAATACATAATATTCTGTGCAGCTATA
>JAHDVE020006304.1:0-28087 GCA_022606495.2 Halesus radiatus
TGAATACCACACAAGAGTCCCAAACTGCTCCCAAGCGTCTGGAGCCGGTGGGACTATGGCATTCCCAATTGGGGAATGTTGTGAGGGCTGAAGGTATTGGGGAAGGGAAGGAGAAGGGGCAGGGGAAGGTGGGGAAAAGGGGAAATACCTGGCTATTCAGATCTGGTCACCAAACACGGCTAAAAGCCATTTCAAGCAACGTTTCAATTCTGAATGGTGGTCTTTCACCAGGGCGATACTGAGAGTATCTTCCACTCTGAAACGTGCGCAAATATACTATATATTATTTTTAAATGAATTAATTGTGAAACAGCACAAATTAATTAAATAAACTTGGGTTTAGTTATGATTTTTAATGAATAGAATATAAAATTATTGATCCTTGTTTTGACATTTGACATTCTAACCTCAAAACTGATCGAAATCGACCGTCCATAGATTTGAAGCGTTTTGGAGGGGTATGAAATTTGTTTTAAATATTAAAACTAACTTTAGAAAAAAAAAGAAATATACTGGTATTTAGTTTGAATGGTATTATTGATAAAAAATATATACAAATTGATCTGGGGTTCCTTATTCCAGAATTTGATCGCCAGAACAAATGGAGGACAGTTAATTAATCAGAAGTCAAATGGAATATAATTCACCTATTCGGTCCCCTCTGTACCATATACAGTACACTCTGACAATACAGAACGAATAAAGCACAAATTTCAGAGAGATGTAAACTTAACACTGAAAATTCCAATTGAAAACATTAATTATGCACGTTCGATGAATCTATTGCATCTGATTACACTGTCTGACAGGAGAATTATTTCAGACCTAGCTGAAATTTATATACAGCCCTGCCATCGTCGCCACTATTAAATCACATGTACCGAGGAGGAACACAATACAAACTGTAACATTTTTCTGCAACACTTACACAACCAACTATCAGTCTCATTCATTAACCAATAGTCGAGGGGTAAGGCTCTCGACTACGAATCCGAAGGTCGCGGGTTCAAATCCCGGCGTGCACAAGTAAATTTTATTTAATTAATTTGTGTTGTTTCACAAGTAATTAATTAAAAATAATATATGGTATATTTGCGCACGTTCCAGAGTGGAAGATACTCTCAGTATCGACCTGGTGAAAGACCACCATTCAGAATTGAAATGCTGCTTGTAATGGCTTTTAGCCGTGTTTAGTGACCAGATCTGAATAGCCAGGTATTTCCCCACCTTCCTCTCCCCCTTCTCCTTCCCTTCCCCAATACCATCAACCTCACAACATTCCCCAATTGGGGATGCCATAGTCTCACTTGCTCCAGACGATTGGGAGGAGTTGGGACTCTTGTGCGGTATTCACATAAAAAAAAAAAAAATAGGATGCATGATCTGGGTAACAGGTTTGAAGGTATTGTTGATATATTTTATGACTCCATTTATACAGTAAGGCGCCATCTATACCAGCACTTTGATGATTCCTACAATATGTAGTATTGTAGCTTGGATAATGTAGCATTAATAATTTGTGTTATAATATTAGTTTAGTTTTCTACTTTATGTCATTATGATACCACACAAGAGTCCTAACTGTCCCCAACCGTCTGGAGCCAATGAGACTATGGCATCCTCAATTGGGGTATTTTGTGAGGCTGGAGGTAGTGAGGAAAAAGAGATAAGGAAGTGCCTGGCTATTCAGATCTGGTCACCAAGCAAGGCTATCGCCATTTCAAGCAACGTTTCGATTCTAATAGTGGTCTCACACCAGGGCGATACTGACAGTATGAACCAGTCTGGAACGTGCCGCAAATATACTACATATTATTATAATGAATATATTGTAATATAACACGATTTAATCAAATAAAATATACTTGCACACGCCGGGATTTGAACCCACGACCTCCGGATTTGTAGCCGAGCATCGTAACCACTCAACCAAGAAGACTGTCAAACTTTAAAAAAATATACTGTTCGTTACATTATGTTTTAAAATCTCTATGTACTTATATTTTGTAATCATTTTTTTTTCATTTTATTGCCGGCAACCCGGTCGAAACATTTACATGTCCTTTACCCGTCTCACTAGACCGATGTCTCTGAGACGGGTAACTAACTAACTATCTAACCATCATTCCGTTTCCCCGCAGGGGTAGGCAGAGAGGACGGACCGCCAAACAACTCCATCTTGGCATACACTTCTCGCTTCATTCACCTTCATACAACGTCTCATACATTCTCTTCTGTTATTCCTATTTCTGACATGGCCCGATTCAAGTATTTGACTGACTTGATCGTGCCATGTCTTCCTTCGACGTCCCCGGCTTTTTCGTCCATTCTAATTCGCGTCATATATTCTCTTTATACCCCTCTCTTCGTCCATTCGTTCTACATGCCGAAACCATCTAAGCGTCCCTTTCTTGATCTTGTTCACTACGCTTACGCCTTGCATTCTTTACGAATCTCAACATTTTTCATTCGAGCATACATGGTTTTACCACACATTCGTCTCAGAGATCTCATTTCTACAGGATTCAGTGTACTTTCATCCTTCCTCGGCCAGTTCCATGCCTCACTGCCATACATCAGGGTGGTATCAGCACTCCATTGTGGACTGCTAGCTTCGCTTCTTTGGACAACTTTTTGTTTGCGCCAACCGCGTTCAGTCCTCCGTTAATGGATTTTCCTGCATTTACCCTTCTTTCAATATTCCTATCAGTCTTTCCATCTCTCGTAAATGTTCACTCTCGTATGTACTTCCCAACAATAAAACAATAAATATATAGATATACAAATGAACAAAAATGCTTAAATAAAAAAAATATTCATAAATAGTAATAAGAATAACAATATCAGATGAAGGAGAGTTTGCAAGTAATTAGGTGATGCAATTCCTTTGTTTGTTTATTAGCCATGTGTTGAAGTTTTTATAAAACCATTTTAGGTTGTTTTGTGTTATACGTTGACAGGTTTCTATTGGGAAGATGTTGAACATGAGAGGTGCGAGGATTCGTGTTTCTTGGCAATTTAATATTGGCTACTTGAAAATGATGGTGAGATTCAGCTCTTGCGTTTTGTGAGTGAGATACGTAGGAAGGTGATGATTTTATGCAGTAATTGTAATAGATAATTTTTTTTTAAATAAATAACTCTCTTACATCAAGAATGTCATTTGTAATTAATAGGTTTTCATAAATAAATAACGCATTATATTATATTCTGTTCTAAAAATTGACGTAAAGGCCCGGACGGCCGTATGATCAAATAAAGAAAAATAAATCATAAAAAACGTACGTAGCACATTTGAATTCTACCCCGTCAACGAGTAGGTAACGTTAATAATGGTATAATTTGAACTGGCGCTGCGTTTGTTCCCAGTGCCGACCCTTTGTGTCGCTCTCCCATTGGCTGGGCCGGCCGGGCGCTGAATGCGACAGCCAATCAGCGCCCGCGTCGAGGCCTGTTCCTTTTTTAAACGTGGATAGTCACAAGTTCTCAAACTGTGCGCTATTAAATGTGGATTTAAACGTTATTTTTGTACATAACGAGTATCAGCACGTACCCGACAGACTGTCACCTGGGAATACTGAGTAAATTTACTTACATAGTACATACCTAATTACTTCTTTTATTATATATATATATATTAAAAAAATAACTAAACTATGAACTAAGATGCACATGTGTTATAGATTGATACAAACAGGCTAGTGAAGGGCCAAGGGTAGGAGATCAGCAGGTGCCTGCTTACCGGGAAGGGAATGTACTGTTTGTATCAATCTATAACACATGTGCATCTTAGTTCATAGTTTAGTTGTATACTGCCCTGAAGAAACCCGGTCGGCTAAAGTATAAATAAAAGTTATGTAAAACAAAGTTATTGTTTTATTTTTTAAATTATAATGTCACATCACCAAGTTACCGCTTCATATGAAAATATATCTAATAAATGTGTTTACAACATGTGTGGTGTACGCAATAAGGTTTATGAATTATTCAGTTACAAATAACAATGTTGAACAGCGCCCTTGAGGTGATTTTTCACAAAAACGGCGCTATATAAATCGTCCAAGTATGATTATTATTAATGTTTATTTACCTATCTAACTGAAAATCAGTGGGTGCAAAAATACGATAATGCAATGACGATATTGCATGATAATGTAACCACGGGTAAAACTGTTATTCATTACGCTGTAACTACACGCTTGTATTGTATCTACTTACTAATCTTAATTATGTATATTTAAAAATACATAGATTTTCAAATATACGTACGGAAGAGAAGGAGAAACTAAAGAATTGCGCGTGGCCCTCCGTGTACTGCACGGCTTTGCCGAAGTTATTAGGAAATTCAGAACGGTTTCCTATCAAAATCGGTTTCTGCGCATCGGCCATCAGGCGCACTGTTTTTTTTTTAAGTGACACCTCACAAGAGCGCCCCTGTATGTACAGATCACATACAGGGGAACCATATAGCTAAATATCAGTAAATGAAGGGATTGTTTTCAATTTGCATGCATGAGGAAAGAGACAGATGCCGGTAGCTCGTTCCACATATGACCCGATTTACACAATAACGAGTCGGCGAAACGACTCGTTCTCACGAAGCCAACATCTCACTGTAAACAGATGTTACGATCGTATCTGTCGAGTTTCACGCACGTGCACCAGGCGCGGAGGGGATCAACGCTGCTAGCTCTTCCGAGCAGGATCCATTGAAATATCTGTAGAACAGACTCAGCATACCTACATTGCGTGTGTGCATCAGAGATGGCAATCAGTATGTTAACAACTGTTGACTCTATCGATTGTCTAGCTCTACATAAGGGTCAATTAAGTATTTATTATTAATACTATTATTTATTCTTTTTTTAACGCCCGATGGGCTTTTACCATACATATTTTAACATTTAAATAATTTTGTGTACAGAAAGAAAAAAAAGGTTTTAAGTTGACAAAAAAATAACATGACGCATAGTAGGTATATAAGTGTAAAATATTTATGTTATATATGTATGTATAAGTACATGACACAGAAGTTACAAAGGGAAAGGTTTTTAATTTGTAGAAACTACTTTCTTTTTTTAAATACAAATAGTAATCGCCTGATCTACATGATACATAATACACAAGTGCATAATATAATACTCTTATAATATGAGTGCATGACATTGTAAAAAAAAATCAACGTGTTTTTATATTTCGGATGATGTAAAAATGTATGAAATTGCATAATACATAATGCAGTTCATGATACATAGAAAGAAAAAACAGCAACCAGTTTTAGGATTGTAGATAGGTAAAAAGATAATATAAAAATAAAAAAATTATGCGATGCTCTTATAATCGTTGCAACATAAAAATATCGTTCAGGTATCTTTTAAACATGGGTAAACTTATATTAAACATATATTAGCAGAGGTGAATTTGTTTCCAAGTGTATGTAGGCGAGAAACGGGTTCACTAATTCGGCAGTTAATGCGTAAGGGTCGGACTTTCCCGGATTTCACATTCAAAATTACTTCGCACAACAGCTTGAGAAGGCCTGAGATATTCGAGGACCAGGTTCAGAGGAACATTAAATTTGATCCCGCATCCTCGATTGAATAAAAACTTGTTTTTTTATTCGTGTTATTTAAAAAAAAAATCCTTTTTCAAATTGGAGGTTGTAAAATGTGACGTCAGGTGCGTCCAAACTCGGGCAGGTGATTTATTCAAAACAAAAATAATAAGGTACGAACTGAACAGAAAATCCCTCGAAGATGCGTTCCATACCGATTTGAAACATTTGGACTCCTGGGGTCCAGGCAGGACAAAGAAATTGGTTATCTAGTCAACAGAGAATTTCGAACGGTATTTGTGATAGTTTCTATAAAATAAGAGTTAATTTCTATGGCGCAGTTTTGTGAAGGTTTACCTCAAGTGCACTATACACCAACTAAGCTAACCTGGTGCCATTGTAAAATAACACATATAGTACATATTATATCTGTTATTGTAGTATATATGGTATATGCAAATTAAAACTATGACAAAAAATATTCACGAGAAGATTATTATTTATATGAATACCGCGCAAGAGTCCCAACTGCTCCCAACCGTCTGGAGCCAGTGAGACTATGGCATCCCCAATTGGGGAATGTTGTGAGGCTGAAGGTATTGGGGAGGGGAAGGTGGGTAAATGCCTGGCTATTCAGATCTGGTCACCAAACACGGCCAAAATCCATTTCAAGGAACTTTTCAATTCGGAATGGTGGTCTTCACCAGGGCGATACTGAGAGTACTTCCACTCTGGAACGTGCGCAAATAAGTATATTAATAAGTATAGTATATACGATATTTTTAAATGAATTAATTATGAAACACCACTAATTAATGAAATAAAATTTACTTGCGCACGCCGGGATTTGAACCCGCGACCTTCGGATTCTTTATTATAATACAACACATCAGAAGCTAAGGGTGTAATATCAGTCGGGTACAGATAACAACAGAGCCAGAGAATATTATATGACATTAGAGAGATGGGTTAGAGGGACACACCCAGACCGCACTGCAATAGGTTTATCTCTTCATTTATTGGGTATAACGAATATAATATAAATAACCATATTAAATACAACAAATACTTTGTTTTAAACCACCAGTGGCGTGCATAGCTCTGTGACCAAAGGTAGGCTGTTTGGTAAGTGGGAGGGTATGAACTGTGAATTGAATATTTCAAAGTGGAAATTTTATCATCATTTTCCACTGATCGTCCTAGTCAACTGAATAAATGAGCATACAAGTTTATTCTTACATACAAACCATCTTCTTTTGAACATGTAATCTGTGGCTAACCGGACTGGTAAGTTTTAAATTGTGGTTTTAATTAGCGTGCATGTAACATATACGTAATTTTATATACGTTAGATTATTTCACGAAGATTTTCTTGCTCTTTTGATATTAGTACTTTACATATGATTATTTATACCCCTAGTTTATTATCAATTGTGCGTGTAAGTGAGTCTGCTGCTCGTGAGTATATAGATACTATGTAGTATATCTGTTATTTTACAATTATATTAGGTTAGGTTAGTTAGTGTAAAGCGCACTCGAGGTGAACCTTCACTAAACTGCGCTATACAAATTAACTATGGGTTAACTTCAATACAACATGGCGGGTTCAATGTTTTTAATACTAATTTTAAAATATTCTAGCTACAGTTTTATATATTGGATTTCATTCAAACTACTCCCTAAACCTCCCCGGCTCTAATAAGAACAAACTGCGCTATTTTCAGCGAAACCGTTCTAGTAATTTTCGAGAAAATCAACAAACAAACAGATTTGACCGGCACTGTATGAGGAAGTTGATCGATCACAATTCTGTCCGAGTATTGCGGCCACATCGCCCCCTTGGGAAAAATGACAATAATTGTTTACGACAAATTTACCAAACTTTACAAGGTAACTACATAAAAACTCGATAAATTTCAGAAAATCATTTCTTTTCAGATTTTAGCAACAGATCGACCGTAGCTAATTTTGTCGACATAGATATAAATAGACGAACCAATCCATCAAACGAATTGAACAAACACACACAATATTTATACAAGACCTATTCACGGTAAATAATATGTATAATAATGCTTGGCGAATTTAAACAGCGCCATTTTGTGAAATATCACATCGAGGGCGCAAAATGACAAGTTAAAAAAATAAATACCTCATTCTTCCGTAGGCACAGCGTGGAAATCTCGACAACGAACTGCGCATTATCACGGAGGATAGAGAGTCTTTGAAACTAACTAACCATTACGCCGTTACACCGCAGGAGAAGGCAGAGTACGGACCGCCAAACAACTCGCTTCTTGCTTCACTCACATTCAAACATCGCCTCATACATTCTCTTCTGTTATTCCGACTTCTGACATGGGCCGACTCAAGTATTTGATTCACTTGATCGTGTCATGTCTTCCTCGGGCTCCCTCGGCTTCTATCATCTACATTCGATCTACATGTCTGAATAAAATATATTTAATATGTTATTAACTATTTGCTGCATCCCTTTGAGTTTCGTTGTCGGCTCATAAAGCTGAGTGATACGTAATTCAATCTTATCAATATTACTCATTAATATTATCCTTTCTTTAAGTACTCAATTTTAAACTCATTTTTAACACATATATATAATTGTTTATTCTATAATATTCGTTTTTCCCATCTCTTCATAAGTACGTTCATAAGTTTTTCTGTACTATTCTTCACATCTCTTTATACTTAATTATTATATTATTTTCTAGATATATTATATTACCATATTGTCAATACTAGCTTTTTCCCCTCTACTTTTGTATAATGGCACTTAATATGAACTAAACTTGTCAATTTGACTGTCCTAAAACGGTATTTGTTCCCAGTTGGGCAGGCAAAGCTTTCTTACATTTTATTTTTTAATAATGTGTGTTTCAAATGAATAAAAAAAAATTATACGTTTACTCAACACGGGAGGCAATAAGAAAAATAAATTCCCTCGGGGCCTCTGTCATTTTTGGGGATGATGTGTGAAGAATATATTTAAAGAAAGTAGGTAGGATAGAAAGTTTTGGGAAGGAAAAATGAATGAGGTGTGTGTCTACTAGTGACGGACTTATTAATCCACCCTTCCCACTGCGGTACAAGGCGATGGGGAGAGATATCCCCGCATCCGCAGTCAAGACCTAGACAAACCTCACCCCATGAACCCGGGCTCCCCTGCTAACTCACCCACCGTAGCGACCCACTCGGGGCGACTTATGGTAGGGGTGTTGGTTATCCAATAAGCAGTTAGCGGGGCGGCGGTACCATACCAGCCTCCCGAATAGAAACTGCCTCTGTGATATTTGTCTATTCTCAATATATAAGACGAATGTGTTTCCCATAACCTGGTATTAAAAACGAACCGTTTTCAGGCGAAAACATCAACAGGGAACAAATATTGACAAGAAGAGAGTGCTTAGAAAAGAACTAGCATTATATGAATAGGAAGAGATGATGGACTTTCGCACGTGTCTGTCCAGGGACACAATCCATAAATATTTTTTAGGGCGGATCTCGCGCGTGAAAAACAGGCACCTTGTTGTGGACCCCACTATTAAATTGGCAGGGTTCTCTCTCCCTCGGAAGACGTCGATCTCATTAAACCACATCCGGTGCAGTCACAGCCGTTGTGTAATTTGTGAATGTGGACATATTCAAACAACAGAACTCATCGTAGAAGAATGTCCCCTTCACCAGTTTCCCTATGGCACATCTGTGCTGAACCGAGTATCGCCTGACAGAATAATGTCAGCATCCCACCAAGACCTCCATCATCCCTCCTCCACCATACAAAGAAGAAAGGCAGGTAACGAATAACCTGACAATATTTGAGTTACTCCTGCTACCAACATTACAGTGGGAAAATGTCGCTTGTGCAATGGTGGAGGACTTCTAGCAGGGGCTCTAACGCTTACGCCTTGCATTCTTTACGAATCTCAACATTTTTCACACAATCATGGTTTTACCACACATTCGCCTCAGATATCTCATTTCTACGGCATTCAGTCTACTTTCATCCTTCCTCTGCCAGTTCCATGCCTCGCTGCCATACATCAGGGTTGGTATCAGCACTCCGTTGTGGACAGCTAGCTTCGTTTCTTTGGCTACTTTTTGCTAGCGCCAACCGCGTTCAGTCCTCCGTTAATGGAGTTTCCTGAATTCACCCTTATTTCAATATCCCTATCAGTCTTTCCATTCAAAGATAAACATATTATAAGATAGGTAAGTGCCTTTTAAGTTAAAAAAAAGACCATTAATTGCGCAGATATTTAAAAACAAAAATAGTCTTACCTTCAAAATTGAAGGAAAATCAGATGCACTTTGAAGGAATTTGAAAATACAATTTCATTTGCACGAAGAAAACTCACATAAACTAATTTTCTTCAACTTTAACCACCGGTAAAACGTTAATCAATATTTTTCACGTATTTTCCAAACGTTTTGAACGTCCAACAGAGGATAGAACGCAACTTAGCTATTCTTATAGTGTTTTAAGCAAGACTTCACGCGATTAATTTTCATTTTTACATAGAATTTTACTATCATAGCGTTTTTTTATTGAAACTCACTCAAAACACACATTTTCTGCGTAAAATCATCGAAAACCTCGCTTAAATGAATAAAAAAAACCGGATAATTTTTGCTTCTTAACTTTGCTTTAAAACATTTAAAAACACAATATTCGTAAAAAGATGCTAAAAACAGAGTTTTTATTTGAAAAAGCCACTTATAACAGACAAAGATCACAAATCAATCGTAGCAAAGACTTATTTTTGATTAAACACACATTTTAACTGTCAAAAAATCGAATATTTGTTTAAAATTCGAACGTTTTTTAAAAAATGTTTTCTCGTTAAAAAAACCCACTTTATTTAAGAAAACTTCACTGAGGCACGATTTTCCAACGTCAGAATGGAACGCGGCGACAATTTTTTGCAATTTTCCGCAATTTTTAGCAGTTTTTTTTTTTTTTTTTCACCGGAAAACGCGACTCATCGTGCGCGGTGCGTCTGAGAGCGGGTTTCAAAACGATTATTTGAATTCGGAACGCGTTCGAATCTTGGTGACGCGCGCCCGGCCGCCATCTTGTTCGCGGGGCGGGGCGTGCCGCGGCCATGTTGGGAGGGGGAGGGGCGAGAGGCGAGCGAGGGAAGGGCAGAGAGGCAAACGGACAACCATAGGATGAACAGGAATAAAAAAATTATTAACATACTCTAAAAAGGATAATTTTTTTTGATTTATTAAGGAATTACACTTCAACATATTTTTTGGATTAAGAGGAAAGACTGGCTGCGCGGCACGTTTCATACAAAACACAATTTTGGGTTTGAGGCTACAACACCCACCGAAACTGAATGATTTTTTTTAAAATTAAAGGTACAGTAAATGTCTAGTATTACTAAAATCGAATATTTGGTTTCACCTTTTTAATTTTTTTTTTATCTTTTGTTCATCGCAGTAAAAATTACGTGAAACGAACGTGGATTTCAGTGAACTAGGCAGTTGTCAAAAATGGGTGCCACGTGACCTTTGCCTTCAGCCGTCGAAATAGTACTTAGGCCAAGTCGATTAATTATGACACAGAATAATCGCAAGGTTGCCTGACAAAAAAATATTATTTAGGATTCACGCAATATAATAACGCATAATTTAGTATCTCAAATTCAAATAAAACACCTCTTA
This sequence comes from Halesus radiatus, assembly GCA_022606495.2. Lineage (NCBI taxonomy): Eukaryota > Metazoa > Arthropoda > Insecta > Trichoptera > Limnephilidae > Halesus > Halesus radiatus. The sequence goes on from JAHDVE020006304.1 coordinate 11,243, forward strand.
AATTGGGTGACTCCATTTTTTAAAAGTTGGTGAATTCGGTCTTTTGAATTTTGGTTTGAATTCTCGGAGCAGCGCGTCGGGCGAAGCTTACGTCGGCAAACATCGAACATTTTGATTAATTGAATTAGTTTAAAATGTATTTTTATGCACTCTCCGATGGAATATCGGGATGACAAATAAACCCGGCGATAGTCCTCCCTGCACTGTGTATGTTGTAATTCTGTTTGCTTATACTATAAGTCTAAAATGTTCATATTGTACTTTCTTGCTGTTATAATAATTAATATTCTAGTACTCTTATTTACTTAAATTACTCGTATTACCCACAAACAGGCAAGGCCTATGTGGGTTCCCATTTCTTATTACTAAAATTTAAACATATTTCTATTTTCCGTTGTTTCCCAACTGTTGAAACATGGGGGAATTAAAATAGAACGATTAATTTTTTTTAAATACTTTTTAACTGTGTCACAGGCTGAAACCGTTCACGGCCAAAAATAAAAGCGGAATATAGTTTAAAAGTGTTTTATATTTCATCATAATTTAAAAAAAAATTGTCGCTTTTTTCACTTTGGTTCTATGTAAATAAAAGTAGTGAAAGAAAAGAGGTTTTAAAAACAATTTAAGAACCACTGTCGGGTAAGATAACGAGAAAACAAAATTCAAGGGCGTTATCACACACAAAACTGTAGGTGTTCACATCAAAAAGTCTCTTCAGTGGTTGGAACCGACATTCATTCAAATCACCTGCAAAAAATTAATTAATTTTTACTCAAAAAAAATGATTATAATAAAAATAAAAATAAATTATTAATGTTTACCCTATAGTCTGACACGGTCATCAATCTTGCCAGGCAAATCTGACGTTTAATCACGCAACAATAAGGACGTAAATCGCCCGTTCGAGCAGTAAGACATATCACATTTCGGCTGCTGATTTTCAGCAAAAGATTATCGAAATGTAGAAACGAAGAAAATTTAAGAAGATATTTAAAAATATTAATATTTATCGTATTTATGGGTCCGTCGACATTTGATCCCCCGACAATTCATTCGGGTCAATTGATCCCTTTACGCATTGATGCCCAGAGTTTCATCAAGAATGTATGTTCTTATATATCAGCAAATAGGAGAGAGCGTGCATAAACTTCTAAATTATTAATGTTCTAATACTGCTTTAACGAATTGTGAGAAAAAAAAAATTATTTAACAATTAAATTTGGTTTCCAATTTAAAATTTATTTGCATTTGAATATAAATAACTTTCAATGACAATAATTTATTTAAATTTTAAATTTAATTGGATTAAAAACATGAAAACATTCTTAAATACATGGAATTATACGTAATGTCGCATGAGAGCGACATTTTTATAGGTGGCGTTTGAGAAGAATCTGAAACCTACATTTTTGGTTATTTTATTTTAAGACGATGCAATGGGAAGGAACACAAAGTCATGTGTTTTTTATTTGAAAATTTGATAGCCTAGAAATATCATAGATGATTTAATTAAATACTGAGAATACAACACACCTTGGCCTGTAGGTTAAAATGGAATTTTTGGCAAGACTTTTATCAGGATGAAAACTATGGTATCAGACCTAAAAAATATTAATTAAAAAATGTACTTTGGTTACACCACTTTATAAAAATACATTCGACATGTAGAGATATTTATGTTTCGACATGCAGAGATATTATGTTTCGACATGTAGAGATATTTAGGTTTCGACATGTAGAGATATTTATGTTTCGACATGTATGAGAGGGAATTTCAATATTTTCGCCACCTGCATAAGAAGAGCGTGATTGCGTAATTTTTTTTTTTTCAGAATAACAGATGAATGATGCATTAATGCGATTGAAGCAAGGAGCGTGTCTCAAGGCAGATATTTTGTGGCGGTCTATCCTCTCTGTCTACGCCTAAGGATAAACGGCGTGTTTGAGTTAGTTACTTATATTTAAAAAACATCCTCTAAAAATCTTTCATCTTAAACTTCAAGGGAATATTTTCTTTGTTCAGAGAGGCGAGGGCGTGTCCAAAGGGCGACCTTTGTTCTACGCACGCGGCAAGGGAAAACAGGCCTTACGACCACACGGTAAGGGCTACATTGGTGTGGCGGGATTTAATGAAAAAATATATAATCATTTATTATGTCTGGGACGGAATTGGATCGGAGGAATAGGGATGGGGTCGTTTCAGAATCGATATCATAATATATTTTCTAGTTTTTAATCGACATTGAAAAGGCATTACTGGTAGGAGTCCCATTTTGTTTGCGTTCTTAATAGCTCTAAAACAGATTTGCATTAACTAAAAAATAAGATTTATATAGTATTTACGCTATTTTGCAATGTCTTACATTGTCTATTGAACAAATATGATGGGTCTCCTTGATTGTATATCTCCTTAATGACTGCGGGTATCTTTAAAACTATTTAAGTGCTACTATTATATTAAGTCTATCATACAGCACCCTTGAGGTGATTTTTCACAAAAACGGCGCTGTAAAAATCATCCAATTATTATTATCATTATTATTATCTTCACTGTAACGAAACTGCACTGCAGTGTTTTTAAACAAAAAAAAATTTATATCTCTATTTGATATTTTGATAATATTATTTAAATCGATATTATGTAATTACTCTGGTATCTCTATGGCAAAACTGTCATCCTGTTTTCATATTTTTTTTTTTCAAACTTGTGTACATTGATCACAACATGCATGCACCTACATTGTTCTATTATTGCCCTACATTTGTATGATTGTTATTTATTGTTGAACTAAACTCCTGCTGACAAGCTACTTGCAGTGGCTTAGCGGGTACAAGTTCCAATTGCATGTAATTATAATTGAGTGCAAGATACTCTCAGTATCGCCCTGGTGAAAGACCACAATTTAAAATTGAAACGTTGCTTGAAATGGCTTTAAGTCGCGTTTGGTGACCAGATATAAATATCCGGGTATTTCCCCACCTTCTCTATCCCCTCCATAATACCTTCAGCCTCACAACATTCCCCAATTGGGAATGCAATAATCTCACTGGCTCCAAACGGTTGGCAGCAGTTGGGACTCTTGTGCGGTATTCATATAAAAAATAATAATATTATCAAATAAAAAAAATAAAAAAATAATAAGAAACACTTATCAAAGAGTATCGATTAAAAATGTCGATTCCCACCGTCGTCACAGAGTAGCTAGATAGGTACTGAGTACTGAGTACTGACACAACCTCCCCGGCTCGATCGATGAAGTTTGTATTTTTTACACGGAATAAAAAACAGAAAAAAGATGAAAGAATGGAGGCACAAAAAGACGAGCAGAAGGCAGAGAAGGCGATGCGGGACGCCATTGTGAGGGCACCCCGCGGCGCGGAATTACAGCGAGGTACCGGGGGTCGGGGGTATACACACACCGAGACATCGCCACACTATGTGTCCTAATAATATAGTTTGTAGAGAATTTACTTATTTTTTTAAATTAATTTTGATAACAGGGTCGCAGAATTTTCAAAATCAAACACGCATTTTTTTTTAAGTTTTCATTCCACGCCATCATATCTTTCAAACGGTAAATTGACAACAAAGGAACTATAGTCCATTTTTTATTTTTTCTATCTAAAGTTAGTTTTCAAATCTACAGCCAGACGGTTTTGATCAGTTTTGAGGTTATAATTTCAAATATCAAAACAAGGATGAGCTTTACCATATATAATTTTATATTCTATTCATAGTAAACCATAACTAAACACGAGTAATAACATTATGTACCGTTTTTAGAAACTTTAACTCGAAGAATAATAATAGTATTGAGCATCAACATTGTCATAATACCCGTATTGATAATTGGTTTGATCATGAATACTATAAATTATTTCATTAATATTTTTTTTATATTTAAAAACAATTATAGAGCTTAAAGTCACCCAAATTAAGTTTAAATACGAAATAAAAAGGAAAAATATAAAACGTCCATACTAATCCATACAAAAACAGAATGCGCACGTGACGTCAGATGTTCCAAATGCAATAGTACCAACATAACAAGATGTTTTGTTGAGATGATTATTTTATTTATTCACTTTTAAATAGCGATTAATACAAAATTCTACGTATATATATAATGGCAGTTATATATTCAGAATCGATCTATATATATTGCTGATCTATATGCACATATATTTTTTAAGAAATTATATATTTCACTAGAGTTCCTCAGTGGGTTCGAGAGATGGCATCGACTGAGATTCTTACCATCTAGCTTTTTTGTAAAAAGAAAGGTATGTATTATTAATAGTACATGGCCAACTAACAGTGGATGACCACTTATACTAGCGAAACCGGTTTACAGTTAACATACATTCAACGGGAGACATGGAAAACAACTAATAATTCTTGAAATATTTAGGAAAGACAAGGAAAAGCAGTGGTTATATATACAGGAAATAAGGAAAAATACCATCTCTGGGTGAAACAGGAAATAGCAGACACATCTAGGAAATAGGAAAAACTAGGAAAAATATCATCATAAGAGGAATAATACTGGCCATATGTAGGGAATTAACTAACTAACCATCACGTCGTTTCCCCGCAAGGGTATGCAGAGAGGACGGACCGCCAAACAACTCCATCTTGGCATACACTTTTCGCTTCATTCACATTCATACACGTCTCATATATTCTCTTCTGTTATTCCGACTTCTGACATAGCCCGACTCGAGTATTTGATTCACTCGATCGTGCCATGTCTTGTTCAGAGGTCCCCGGCATCTTCTTCCATACACATCCCGCGTCGTTTATAATCCTCGCACTCCTTTCTTCGTTCATTCGCTCTACATGACCAAACCATCGAAGCGTCCCTGCATTGGCTTGCATTCTTTACGAATCTCGACATTTTTCACACGATCATACTTGGTTTTAAGACAGATACGCCTCAGGGATCTCATTTGTACAGCATTCAGTCTACTTTCATCCTTCCTCGCCAGTTCCGTGCCTCACTGCCATACATCAGGGTTTGTGTATAGGGAAAACCAGTAAGAATATGTATATATTAATAAAGTGGTGAATAGTGTTGCAATCGCCTTCACGAGGAAAACTTTAAAAAACTTAAGTTAATAAATAATAGAATAATTTGCAGCAGAAGTATACCGTCGATCTTTTAAAAAATCATCCTGTAGTTATGGTATTTCCCGGCATAAGAAATCGTTCAAGGTCGGCGAGACGCACCGATATTTGTACCTAGCGAGTAATTGCAGTGCGGCCTCTTTCGCGCGCTTTCAATGGCGGCGATGCGGGAACGAGGGAGACGGGTGATCGCGGCCATTGTTTCATAAATTGCCTCGAATCTGTTTTTTTTTTTATTTCATTATTATTAGCGGCGATGTGATTCTATTTTGTATTTATTACACAGAGCTGTAGACGGGGAGTATGTAATGGCAGGCATTAAGGTTAAATGTAAAATTATCGATAAAATTCACTCTCACTTTAAATTCAAAATCTTCAATTTTCTTCGTCTAGATATAAAGAAGAATGTCCCGGGCGGTACGTGTTTGTTTTGTATACAAATCTACAGTTTTATTCCGAACTTGATGAAATTTTGTCACACTTGACCCTCAAAATAAGAGGAAAATTAGGGGTAGGGACAACATCCAAACTTCACTCCAAACCATTCATAGCCCCGGTCAACGCCGGGAACTTCAGCTAGTTTTATATCTTTTTTAAATATTGAAATGAATTGTTGGAATTTTTTATTTTATATGAATACCTCACAAGAGTCCCAACTGCTCCCAACCGTCTGGAGCCAGTGAGACTATGGCATTCCCAATTGGGGAATGTTGTGAGGCTGAAGGTATTGGGGAGGAGAAGGAGAAGGGGAAGAGGAAGGTGGGAAAATACCTGGCTATTCAGATCTGGTCGCCAAACACGGCTAAAAGCCATTTCAAGCAACGTTTCAATTCTGAATGGTGGTCTTTCACCAGGGCGATACTGAGAGTATCTTCCACTCTGGAACGTGCGCAAACATACTTCTATATTATTTTTAAATGAATTAATTGTGAAACAACACAAATTAATTAAATAAAATTTACTTGCGCACGCCGGGATTTGAACCCGCGACCTTCGGATTCGTAGTCGAGAGCCTTACCCCTCGACCATGGAGGCCGTCAAAATATTATATGCACTGACGTCAGAATCAATAACCAAATTTGCCTACCATTTTGAGGACTGGAGGACATCCACGTGACATCATAAATTTGGCACTAAAGGCGGGTTCACGCATTTTTCGAATGCATGACGTCATCATTCGTGTATTGACTGGCGGCGAGCGATCATTCGAAGGTTTTAAGTTTTAAGGAATAAAACAATAATAATGGTTTCCTGATCATTCAAACGTTGTAAATGTAGAAGTGGTAAAGAGAATGATCAAAACTGTCGCATTTCATTCAACAGGTAAGCTTTTTTTACTGTGTTTTACTTATTCAATTAGGAACTCTAGTCCCTTTTTTTATCAATAATAAGGTACGAACTAAAATGCTAATATATTTCGTCTTTTTTCTGAACTTAGTTTTCATAGTTAAGATAATTTTAAAAGTTTCAATTTTTACAAAGCCCGCCAAAATGCTCCAGATCTGTGGCCGGTCGGATTAGATCAGTTTTGAGGTTAGAATGTCAAACGTCAAAACAAGGATGAGCTTTACCGTACATAATTTTATATTGTATTCATAGTAAACCATCATACAAGAAATAAAATAATATACCTTTTTAGAAATCCTAACTCAAAGAAACATAATAGTATTGAGGATTAACATTATCATAATATCCGAATTGATAATCGGTTTGCTCGTGAATACTCTAATTTATTTCATTAATAATTGTTTTTTTTTTTAATATTGAATAACAATTATGGAGCTTAAAGTCGAAAATTAAAAATGTTCATAATAATCCAAAAACAGAATGCGCACGTGACGTCACATGTTCCAAATGCAATGGTTATGTACCGACATAAGAAGGTGTTTTGATGAGATAATTTTTTATTCACTTTTAAATAACGATTTATAAATTCTACTTATAATTCTATATAATAAAAGAAATACATATTCCGAATCGGCGTTGGCTGATCTATGTGAATACATATGTACTTTTTCACTGGACTCCCTTATAGTATAATACAGTAACAGTTTTAGTGACACGAAATAGCAACCGTCCACGTTTCTTTCTAGTGATTTTGACTGTGGTAAACAAATTTAAAACATTTGAAAAAGGGGTCAAACTAAATAGTCCGACAGAATATTCGGTTTTTGTAGACAAGTCGAACCTTTTTCTTATTTACTGTTTGGGTTACTTTGGAAGCTGTTCTAATTGATTTTTATGTACAGTTTTTCAGGCTTTTATAGACTGCACGTCAATACAGACTGTAAATTTAAGCATGTCAAGCAGTAAAATTCTTTGTTATCGCACACAGGTAACTATGAATGTAATTGAAAAAAAATAGCGGTAAAATTCGACCTATTGAAATAATTAAATCTTTGAATTAAGAACGCGGAACGGCGGGGATTCGAAATTCAAATTAAAATAATAATTAATTGTTTAATTCTTCCGTTGGCTTGGTTTTCCAATGCAAGATCTAGATTGTATAGCAGTAGATACTCTCAGTATCGCCCCGGTAAAAGAGCGTCATTCAGAATCGAAACGTTAAATAACGTTAAGCGAAAATAATTTCCCTTAGGCCCTATGTCAACTTTAAGGATGCTGTGTGGAGGGTTTTTTGAGGAGGGGAAGGAGTGAACGAGGGTCTTAAAAAAAGAGGCAAATCGTTTCACAGCCGGACTGTTGAACTCAAGAACGAGTCGTAGAAACGACCGGTTTATGTGACAAATGTAAACCGTGCACAAATCTTGGGCGCGGGTTTGGCGTGTTTTCCGACAATGCACCGGTGCCGAAGAGATCAATGACGCTTGTCCCTCAAAGCATCATCCATTGAAATACCGGTAGAACAAGGGTAGCATTCCCACCTGACGCCTGTGCTCTAAAGACTGCAATCTGTTTGTCAAGATATGGGAATCTATTAAATGGACAGCCCGTTTGGGCACAATAAAGGGTTTTCAGGTACTGTATCGCCCTGGTGCAAGACCAACATTCATAATCGAAATTTTGCTGAAATGGATTTAGTCGTGTTTGGTGACCAGATCTGAATAGCCGGGTACTTCCCGCAGCTTTCTTCTCCCCCTCCTCAATACCTTCATCCTCACTATACTCGTATATTCCAATAAGGAGCTCCAGTCCAATTTTTTTTATCAACAATAACTTAAATACCGGTAGAATTTCCAAAGTTTCAATTTTTTAAAGGCCGCCGAAATGCTCCAAATCTATGGGAGGTCGTTTTTGATCAGTTTTGAGGTTAGAATATCAAATGTCAAAACAAGGATGAGCTTTACCATACGTAATTTTATATTATATTCATGGTAAAACATAACTAAACATAAGTAATAAAATTATGTACATTTTTAGAAACTTTATCTCAAAGAATAATAATAGTATTGAGCATTAACATCAGTTGGTTTGCTCGTGAATACTAATTTATTTCATTAAAAATAGTTTTTTTATATTGAACAACAATTATAGAGCTTAAAGTCAACCAAATTAAGTTTAAATTTCACCAAAGTTTAAAAAAATACATATTTAAAATACAAAACATAATCGAAAAATAAAAATGTCTATATTAATCCAAAAACAGAATACACACGTGACGTCAGATGTTCAAAATGCAATGGTACCAACGTAACTAGGTGTTTTGATGAGATGATCATTTATTCACTTTTAAATGACGACTTATAAATTCTACGTATCGAATCGACGTTTGCTGATCTACATTTTTTAATTAATAATAGTTTTAATTTATAAGGAGTTCCTTATCGGGAATGCCATAGTCTCAGTGGCTCCAGCGGCTGGGAGCAGTTGAGACTTTTGTCTAATAATTTAAGAAAATTGCGATTGGCAAGTAATCTTCACCATCAGCTTCAAAATCACAACATACCCCAACCGGGGACGCCACAGTCCCCCTGGCTCCGGACTGTGAAAGTGAATGAGAGGGAGATGTGTCGATGGAGACAGTGAAAAACAGAGCCATCAACGGGTAACAAAATACAAAAGAATTCTCTGTGAAATAGGAGTGGCCAGAGCATCTAAAAAGATTTAAAGAAAAATATCAAAGTGGATTAACAATACGTAAAAAAATATGATTAATTGTCATTAATCCAACAGCGGGGCCCGTCAGAATAATAATAGGGGGCCGCCTCTCTGCCTACCCCTGCCCGGACGGGGGATGTGGGTACCGGTGATGGCAGGGGGACCAGTAACTATATACACTTATATACGTTTACAAACATACAGCATGTTCTAGAGTTTTAGAGAAAAATATCTGAAAAAAAAACCCTCGACTCTGTGCAGAAACGGGCGGCCCGTTTGATAGATTCGCCTATCTTAACAAACGGATTGCAATCTTTGGAGCACAGACGTCAGGTGGGAATACTGTCCTTGTTCTGCAGGTATTTTAATGAGGAACTAACATCATTGATCCCTTCACATTGCACCCAGTTGGGTAACACGCCAAACACACGCCCAACATTTGCACACGGTTGACATTTGTTACATGAGAACGGGTAAATAATAAATAATAAATAATAGAACCAACTGCTATTTCATAATGTTTTACAAAAGTTGCAAAAAATGTGGCCTGTCACTGGGTACCCCGTTCTGAGGTCACATTGTATATGGTTTTATGTGTGGATTATAAATTAGGTCAAGTTTTTTTACAGTTAGTTAAATATTTTAAGTGAGTTTTCGTAATTATGTTAAAATATTACCGGAGGAAAATTAAAATGCAATAAATGAATAAAAATTCTAAAAATCTATGAGAAAACATACCGCGACCGTTGTTAAACTCTGTTCGGTTGAAACATCATACCTATATTCTCCCTTCTCGTATCCATAATCCATATCTTAATACTTCCTTTAAAGTCGGTTAATTTTGTAATGGTTTTTATTGCTAGAGGGAGGATGTTAAATACCTTTATAGGGAAATATTGCAAATTTCTTTGTCCTAAAGTTGCTTTAGCTGTAGGTTGGTGGAATGTAAGTTGTAATGGAGATCTTGTGAATCGACCCGAGTTTGTATGTGTAAAGTTAGCCTGGTTTTTGAATGCGTAAATTAAAATATAATTATTTCAGAGATATTAAATTCAGGGCATTAAAACCATAGTCTGTCGGAGTTCTGATGGGGACTGTAAGAATAATTTTCAAAATTGCCTTTTGAGCCATGATAACTGGTTTTATAGTGGAATCGCGTGAACTTCCCCACCCGATAAGACCATAAAAATCTAAAATGTTTCTTATTGTTTTGAAAAAATAGGTTTTTTATTTTTTAAATTTGTTGCTTACATTTTCAACTTGGGAGTTTCCATTTAAGTTTTGATCATATATTTTGATACTTGTCATTATCATTCAAACTCTAAACGTGGACCATGTACGCTGAGTTAACACCACCGGAGAAAACAAAAATAAAAAAGAAATCTAGAGACGCTAATGGCCCTTCTTCCCAACCCTACTGAGCAACGGCTGAGCCGAAATTTTGCTTCGACACTGCTCAAATGCACAAATACGCTCTTCCCAACGAAATTCTCGATCAAATTTACGATCAATTTAAGATATCGATTTTTGTGGATTAAAGTTCTCCTCAGCAGAAAACTAGTTATAAAAAGTGTCAACAGAGTGAACAAACGTCACCGAAATGTTAAATGTCATCATTAGTTTACGATCTTTTTTAGGCGATTCAATTATTATGAATTTCCGTTTTCGAATATAAAACATATTCATTATATGTTTTAAATAGAACTGAAGAAAACCTAACTTATTTTACTAATTACGAGTATAAGCTACGTTTTGTCTTGTTTTTTTTACTTATCGAGAAATGTCAAATGTACGTAACGAACATTGTGCATGGCGGCATTATCAAAAGTAAAGTTAATACTTTATTTTCATCAAATTTTTAACACACGCGTCTGTGATGTATAAAATGTTAGTTTATGTATTAGTTTTTAAAACATAATAAATACAATATTACCTTTGATGTTACTTAATTTCTTAAAAGTGGGCGGCTAGTATTTTAACGTGTATGAAGTGGGCGGGCACCTCCATTGAAAATTTAGGATGAAAAGTGTTTGGAAACAGGCAAACAGAGATAATAATTAACAAAACTCTCGAGTGATCGGTGACTGCACCCTGTAGGTGGAATAATTTGAATTAGGAACGGCCACGCAGTGCGAGCCAATCAGAGAGCGAGTCATTAGTCAATGTCAGGCTATACGACGTGAGTGTGTAGATGTGGTACTGGATATAGCTAAAGTATTATAGGAGGTAGGTATGGTACGGACTGTACAAAGGAAGATAGCGAGCAAAGGGGAGGATTTAATAACGCTGGCCACATATATATCTAACACATTATGTGTGTAGTGTTACATTTTTAGATTGCCCCTCTTTTATGTAAGTGCCTTACAAAAGTCTCAAATAGAGCTAATTTACATATCTGCCGTACGATATTACGTTTATTTATTTACTAGTTGATTTCATTTCATAAAATTACGCTTGTCGTTTGGGTGCCATAATTGATTCGACAGCGAAAGTAACGCCATGTGACAACTATTACCATTTCTAGACATATCTAAATAATAAAGTTCTTTAGTAGGTATACGCACTTGCGTTTTCCATTTTTTAAATATTCTGCCTGAATAAATCTTCTTCTTTTGAATATGTAATCTGTGGCTAACCGGAGCGCTTCAATACAACATGGCGGGTTTAATGTCTTTCATACTAATTTTAAAACGTTATAACAACAGTTTTACATATTGGATTTCATTCAAACTACTCTCTAAACCTTCCCGGCACTAATAAGAACAAACTGTGCTATTTTCAGCAAAACCGGTCCAGTAATTTTAAAGAAAATCGAGGACACACAGAAAAACATTCATTTTTACATATAGAGAAGAGATAGGTACATTTCAGTGCCTACACAACTTCAGTGTAAATGCGGTAATTATTATTATCTATAAACAGGAATGCGTGAACCCAAGACGATAAAGAGCTTGCTTTAAGATGAATCATGGCGCCAAATATGAATTGCAAGTCCCACAGACGTGGGCATAATTTAGCCTTGTAAAAGTTAGACACGCATACGACGATTTTATATAAACTAATTTGAAGATGCGATTTCGTAGAAATGCGTAAGAATACTATAGATCTTTTTAGATTAATAAACGATCTTCCTTAAATGATTCAGAGATTGGTCAAAAAGAGTCACAGTTCAATTGAGCCGTGGTGCGGTTTACCAGGAGACGTACGCTCATGGCACATTAAAATGAACCGGCACAAATGAACGACTCATCGCTACTAACCACTAGACCATCAGGCCGGCCGTGCAGCAATATCTAGAATACATTATAATAAAGCAATTAACTTCAGTACAGAGTGGCCCAACAGCGAGCCCATGTAGTCAGTGTGTACTGGTTGTGACGAAAAAACTATTAATTAACTTCACAACAAACAATGCCTCGCCTGAATCACAAACAAAAATATACAAATTTAAAAGTAGGTAGGTTATGTAATGCAAACAGAGTAGACAAGTGCACAGCCAAATATAATACTGCCAAATAAAGACAAATGTTCTCGGGTTACAAATAACGTGACAATATTTGAAAATCCCCTACTACCATCACAACATGCAGAAGATACAGTAATACCTACATTTCAGAAAATGATGGCCTACCACAAGCGCCACTGAGAAACAGCCCTCTGTCTTGCTTAGGCACTTCTAATTATTGTTTTTAGCGAGAAAATGACGATTCTTTACGATCATCGAATTAATCCGGAGGTTGAGGGTTCAAATCCGGGCGTGCCAAACTAAATTTTATTTGATTAAATTGTGCAATTTCACAATTTATTAATTAAAAATAATACGTAATATATTTGCGACACGTTCCAGAGTGGTAGATACTGTCAGTATCGCCCCGGTGAAAGACCGCCATTCAGAATTGATACGTTGCTTGAAATGGATTTGGCCGTGTTTGGTGACCAGATCTGAATAGCCAGGTATTTACCAACCATACTCTACCCCATCTCCTTCGCCCCGTCAATACTTCAGCCTCACAACATACCCCAATTGGGGATGCCATAGTCTCACTGGTGCTCCCGTGTGGTGTCGTATAAAAAAGTTTTATTTTTTTTTCTCCAATTTCACTGTAATATTATTTTTTGAAGCCGAATAGCAAGCTTAAGCGTGCCGTAGGCGAGTAATGCATCTGCATGCGTACAGTGTGTGTTCGACACAACTCTGGTTTCGACGCTTTGCCCCAAAATCGGTGTTGCCATAGTGGAAAAAAAAAGTTTTTCTACATTAATTTTATCGTCAAAAGAGAATGTATGAATGTGATTGTAGCAAGAAGTGTATGCCAAGAAGGGATTGTTTAAAGAAGGGATGTAACGGTGTATTTTTAAAAAAAAAATCATCGAGGGGTCACATGTATTCTAAGCGTGCAACTCCGGGTATAAATAAATATATATATATTTTAATAATAATTAATCATTTGACTCCCCAGAGAGTTTTCCTCGAGGCATTACAATACCGCATAGGACATCTCCTTCTAACGCAAGTCGACCATCGATACTCCATCTCCTTCGCACGCTTTTCTACGTTAAATCTTTCGCCTCTCTCTCTCACACACGCTAAATAAAACAACACACCATCCCTTTCTACCGCATAGGGGCAAGCACGAAAATATAACCAAAAAAACAACAGACATACGTTACATATATTATTATTTTTATCTCTTTCTTTCGCAAAGGTTTGTCTCACTCTCTCCGTAGAGACGTGTGTCTTTTTTACCAAGAGAAAAGCAACCCCTCGTGGACTGTTTCTGTATCGTTCTAACGCGTGGGTTTGTCTCTTTCTCGCGCAGTTTAATTCGATATCTACTCGCGCCGACAATACACGCGGCGTTTATTTCTAAAATAGGTACTTTTAGTAACGCCCTGGTGAACGAGCACCCTTCATAACGGTTTGGAATTTGATTAAAACTACCAGATATTATTATATTAATTGTTTCTGTGTTTACTTCGTTCAACTCCATTTAGTTTTATTCAAAACTAGCTAAAGTACCCTAACCCTACTCCTACCCCTAGCCAGTTATTTTTCCTCTGATTTTGAAGGTCAAGTGGGCAAAAATTCATTATTTAAATATCAACATTCTGATTTAAGTGGTGGGAAAAAAAGGATGGGGGTGGTTGTAGAAATCTTATGCAAACAGTGAACTTCCTCTTGTTTCGAAGGTCAAGTTTGCGAAATTTCATCAAGCTCGGAATAAAACTGTAGATTTGTATAGAAAACAAACACACAGCGCCCGGGACATTCTTCTTTATAAAATAGAAATAGAAAAACAAGATTTAATGAAAATCAAGTTCCGCGAGCATTTTAGTTTTTTTGTATTATTGTGACAGCTGTTTCGGCGTTCAAAGCCATTTTCAAACTGCAGTCAGGCTACGTTGAGTCGATTTATTTATATGATCCTATTTACCAGCAACCAATTAAAAAAAATGATGGTGACTAAAATGATTCATCACCGCTAAAACCTACGCTAAAACGCGGTTGAGAAAGCCCTTCCCGTCTGCCCCATATAGATACCGTTGCAGTAGGCGTGGTCACACTTTAAGTCATATAAGCCAATATTATTAATTAATTGATAAACTAAAGTTCTTTAAAACTTAAGACAAGATTTTTGTGCATAGTGCAAAGGGTAACAATTATTATTTTTATAAACAATAATTATTAATCTAAAACATTCATCCAAATTGAAAAAACCTTCCGAGCAAAGATAAATGTCGCCGGCAGGACTAAGAACTTTAGTTTATCAATTAATAAATATTTGACAAGTCAAAGCAATTTTCACCAATAAAAATGTAGACATAATTTATCTCGACGCCATCTATTTGAGGGATTTAGCCGTTACAAGCCTCTCTCATACTAATAAAGTTGGTTGTTTACAGGTGAAAATATAATAAAAAAAGTAATTATTAAAATGGAACACTAGTATATATTGATTAACTTGGCGGGTTTGCGATAAGCCGACGTAGCTCAACAGTAGAGCATCTGACCGGACATTAGAAGGGTGCGGGTCGAGTCCTGCCGGCGACATTTATCTTTGCTCGGAAGGTTTTTTCAATTTGGATGAGTGTTTTAGATTAACAATATTATTAAGTTTAGGATTTTTACTTTTTGAGTTTTTAAGTATATTATTATGTTTTTGAAGAGTTTGGATAGTTCGGACAACATGGCACGATCGAGTCGATCAAATACTTGAGTCGGATTATTTAACGTACAATCTGAATCAAGATCCCCGAGACGTATGTGTGATAAAACTATGTATGACGGCGTGAAAAACGTTGAGATTCGCACAGAATGCAAGGCTTATGTGAGCGTGATGAGTAAGATTAAAAAGGTAAGCTTAGATGGTTCGGGCATATAGAGCGGATGAACGAAGAAAGGAGTGTCGTACCTACTGGCGTGCAGTGCCGTCGATAATTCATAAGGACCAAGTAATTCGGGGTGTAATTTTCACCAAAATAGCTGAAATCGAAATAACCCTCGAAAACGTCGTTATATGCCCAATATAAGAGAGGGGGAGCGTTTTACTTAAAGGGGGGGTGTGCGAGAGGGATGCGGCTATACGGAGAGGGCGAGAAGGCGCGCGTCTGCCCTGTCATTGTGATGAATAATACATGGAAAATGGCGCACCTTTGTTCTGTACAAATAGACGCCGCTATTTAAAAGAGTATGTTAGGTATTGTAAAAAATACAATATATTTAAGTTTTTTTTTCAAATCGGATTGTAACTAACTAACCATTACGCCGTTTCTACGCAGCGGTATGCAGAGAGGACGTACATCGTCTCATACATTCACTTGTTATTCCGACTTCTGACATGGCCCGACTCAAGTATTTGATTCACTTTGATCGTGCCATGTCTTCCTAGGACGTCCCCGGCTTCTTCTTCCATTCATATTCGCGTAATTTACTCTCATTACACTACTTTCATCGTTCAAAGCGTCCTTTCTTAATCTTACTCATCACGCTCACGTCAGCCTTGCATTCTACATGATCATACATGGTTTTATCACACATTCGTCTCAGAGATCTCATTTCTCCAGCATTCAGTCTACTTTCACCCTTCCTCTGCCAGTTCCATGCCTCACTGCCATACATCAGGGTTGGCATCAGCATGGTTTTAGGACAAATACGCCTCAGGGATCTCATTTCTACAGCATTCAGTCTACTTTCATCCTTCCTCTGCCAGTTCCGGGCCTCACTCCCATACTTTGGGCGGTTATATTTCTTCTATCTTCTAGTGACGATAAATTATCACCATGTTGAACATGTGGCACCACGATTTGCTGATGAACGATGGCACGACAGCATCATCATCAGATGGCATCGTCCTTGGGAAGAGAATCAGAGCTCGCTTGCTGATGAGATGGGCTTACGATTGGATATTAATACGATGCAATGCAAAGTAATGTTTTTAAAAAACAATTAGAGTAACTTCACACGGGAGGCCCTGAGGGAAATAATTTCCTATATCATCTTTGGGGATGCTGTGTGGAGGGTCTTTTAGAGGATAGGAAGGAGTGAACATTGGTCTTGAAGAGACCCATGTTGTAGGAGGGAGGAAACACAGAGGCCGGGAGATCATTCCATAGCCGAGCTGTTGAACACAAGAACGAGTCGTAGAATCGACCCGTCC